>JAOTQJ010022171.1:0-16767 GCA_025642045.1 Solanum sejunctum | reverse complement strand
ATGGGCTATAAAGTTATATTCTGAAAGCTCCTTCAATTTTTAAATAAACACAAATATTCCTTCAAAACATGCATATGTAGAAACAAATATTAAAGTTAATAAAAATGCAGATAAATTATCAACTAATATGTATATAAATAATATAATATTATAAAAAATGAAAAAGTATTATTACCTCTAAACTCATCATTGTCTAAGTGTATTACTTTGACATGAATATAAATTTACTCCTTATATGGATAATTTGTATTTTAGTATTATTGTCTAATTGTAACTAGTATTAGATTGCAGAACTTAATATTTTGTGTGTTAGTTTGTTTCACTCTTAAATATTAGGTAAATTGTTAGTAGTAAAATTTGACTTTTCTCCCATATTCTTTTGACTTTTTTCTTTTGGGGCGCGGGGGGGAGGGGGGGGATAGTTTTTAGACTTTTTTTTTTTTACATTTTATTTGCTTTTATTCTAGGACGTTTATTTTTTTAAAAGAATTATTTATTATTATTTTAAATTTTTTGGGGATTAAGTTTATTTTTTGAAAGTTTTTACCTATTTTTCTAGATGATTTTTAAACCTCTTTTTTGATTTTTTTTTGGGAGGGTGGGGTGGGGGTGGTTCTGGATGTTTTTTCTTTTTCTCTTTTTTACTTTTTTCAATTATCATTTGTATGGTTTTTTTTTTTTTGTTATTTTCTTTTTGCATCAAGTCTTTTTTTCTGTAACAGCATCAAGTCTATTTTAGTTGAAAAATAATTTTTTGTGTAAGAATTTAACCATAATAGAAATTTTTCTTCATTTAATTTTTATTATGTTTATTATATTTAAAATATGTAAATTAGTTGTCTGCATTTTTGTGATAATGTTGATTGACCCTTTTTTCTTTGAATTTTGTGCTATTAATATTGTTCTGTAATAGATGAATTAGTTGGTTAATTTTGCACAATTAACCAACAATGTTATGATGTCGATTTGGGACTCCAAAAGTTGCAAGGGAATATATTTCAGTTAGTGACAATATTGTTCGCTCAAAATTGATACCCGAAAGGAAGAATTAGACATATTGTTATTGTCACGACTCAGACCTAGGGCATAAATGTGACATACTGAATGGAAAACCCGAAGGGACCCCAGAAAAGCCTCTTAGCATATCATTACACATCCTTGATCGCAGAAGCAATTGTACAACATCAAGAGATAGTAAAAGGAAAAATGTGGCTAAGGGACATTGTTGATACCATGGATTCATAGAAAGTCAAAGTATAGCATTAATACATCATAATGTTCCAATAGCACCTCTAATACGTAGATAAGAACAGGAGCCAAGAAAATCTCTTGGCTCACCTTCGCAGTCATAAGTTTCCTACATAATAAGAGTCAATACAGAGCATAAATTCAAAGAAACATGTCCTCGGAGTTGAAGACTCACCAACTTGCTTTGGGGAAATATTACTAGCTATGCGGAGGAGGAAGATAGTCAAGTGGAGCTCCGGTCCCTACATGGTAACATCATGAAGACATAAAGAGTATGCGTTAGTACGTTTGTATGTACTAAGTATGTAGGATACAATGCAACAATAGATGGGAAACATAGGCAAAACGCATAATTATAAGCAATGGATAGAACAATAACAATATGACATTTATGAATGATGTTTGAAGTAAAACATGCTTATATAGAACATATTACATGTGTATGAAGAGACCATCATCATAGACCAAGAAACTTAGTACTTGGAATCCAAGGTGAACCACCCCTTGAAGGTGATTAAGGTGTCAACCCCTCAATTTAGTTAATGGATTTACCACCCCCACCCCCTATCCAAGGTGATTAAGATATCAACCCCTCAATTTGGTTAATGGGTTTATCACCCTCCATCCAAGGTGATTGAGGTATCAACCCCTCAATTTAGTTGATGGTTGTCATACCCTACCATCCATGGTGATTGAGGTATCAACCCTTCAATTGATTGATGGTTGTCACACCCTATCATCCATGGTGTGGTCAACTTGCAATACTAAATGTACTTTTCATGAAAACAACATATATATATATATATATATATATATATATCTTCCTTTCATCATCATAAAGTCATTAAAATTATGGGTCATGCAATGGTCATCAATAGCTTAAGAATCCAAAATGGGACATTTTATCAAACACTTGGCGAGTGTGTAATGTTAGTACAAAATCATGCAATTCAAGAGTGAAATCATACAAGGAAATTTGAAGTAAATCAACTCACCAACATTTGGTAATACCCTCATGCAATATACATCAAAACCCTTTATCAAATCACAAAATAGATTATAGATTCACAGCTCTAAACATGCTTAAACAATCACAATTCTATGAAACCCCAACATAGTTCATAGTCAAATTCATAATAAGTAAGACCTATAAGTAAATCAACTTAGAAACATACAATTTATGTAAAAAGAAAAGTTGGGCACCATGAGTGAAAGGATCTAATGGTAGAAACTCACATATCTTAGACCTTGAGTTTCTTGAAATTGAGTTGAGAAAGAATTGAAGCTTGGAATAGGGTCTTGGAATCCAAAACTTGTTCTTGAGTTTCCTTGAATTTGTATTGGGTTCTTGGTAGAGGCTTTTGAGAGAATTCAAGAGTGTATTCAAGTTGGTAGTGATGACTTGATCCTTTGAGATAGGGTTTAAGTCTTTTGGGGAGGTTATATAAGATAGCATTAGAAGTCCAAAAAGATCATTAGAATAAATAAAATTTATGAAAATGCAATTAATAAAATAGAGAAAAAAATTGATAAAGTGTCACCTCACTTGAGATTACACGGGTCTTGTGGCACTTCACGGGTTGTGTGGAGTGCCCGTGAGATGATACTTAGTCGAAAATTTAGAAGTTGGCACACTTGGAAAAATTCATGTCATAATCACCTTGACGGGAGGCTCCACGGGCCGTGTGGTGATCCATAGTCCCTGTAGTGGCCCGTGGAGTTACACTTGGTGGGAAAATATTGTCAGAAGATCCCACGCCAAGGACCATGACTCGTGAATCTTGCCATAGCCCGTGAAAATGGTTGTGGCACTATACTTGGTAAGAAAACTCATTCTCACGCCAACGTTTCCTCACTTGCACACCCCCACGGCTAGCAACATGGTTAGTAGCAAACCACATGGCCCATACCACTATCTATTTCACAACTCTTAGACCAAAAATGGTCTTTTCTAGCCTAAAACAGTCCATACGGCTCGTCCAAAGCCTCACAGTCCGTCTAAGTGTTCGTGTGACATCACTGCACAGGAGGGTCTCACAAAAATAGTCATAACTCCTTCATCTGAGCTCGGAATAAGGTGAAAGCAAGTGCATTGAAAAGTTAAATCAAAGGGATTTCATTTGACATATCGTGGGTCATCCAATTCTATGTGTGATAAAAGTTATGCTCGTTTAAAGTTGACTTTGGCACAAACCAACACCCAAAACTCAAAACATAGGGAAATTTTGAACTCGTCTAAGTACTAGAAGTTTCCCCACGACCCTAATACACTCCCCACCTAAATAAATGAGGCTTGAAACATGGATACATAAGAGCATGGAGTTACGGGGTGTCATAATATCTCCCCCTTGGAAACATTCATTCCTGAATGTCAAAGAAATGTACACAAGAAAAGTAAGCACGAAGATTTTAGCCCAACATGGATGCAACAAATGCACTTAAATATTATTTTCAAAAAATTTTCAACATGAACATCAAAAGTCACCATAATCTTGCCAACATGAACACGAATGCATGCAAATGATATAAGGGCCAAAACTTAAGAATTGAAATCGTATAGGGACACTTAATTTAGTACCTTAGGCTTGAGTAGAGTGGAAAAGATATGAATTTTCCCTTTGCATGTCCGCCTTAGCTTCCCATGTGGCACTTTCGACTTGTTGATTCCTCTAAAGGACCTTAACGAAAGCTATATCCTTATTCCTCAACCTCTTCACTTTTCTTTCCAAGATTTCTAGTAGGACCTCTTCATAAGTCAAATTGTATTCGACAACATCCACAACATCTAGAGGCACAATAGCACTAGGGTTACTCACACACTTCCTCAACATAGACACGTGGAAGACCAGATGTACCATATACATGTCATTGGGTAACTCCAAATCATAGGCCACTTTACCAATTCTTCTCAACACTCTATAGAGACCCATAAATCTAGGGCTCAACTTACCCTTTTTGCCAAATCGTACCACACTCTTCATGGGTGAGACCTTCAAATAGACCCAATCACTAACTTTGAATTCAAGATCCCTTCTCCTCACATCGGCATAGGACTTTTGTTGACTTTGGGTGGTTTCAAATCTCTCCCTAATTATCCTCACTTTCTCCATGGCCTTCATTATCAAATTCGGACCTAACAAGTCCCCCACCTTAAACCATCCAACCAAAGATCTATAAGGCCTTCCATAAAGAGCCTCAAACAGAGCCATATTAATGCTTGAATGATAACTATTATTCTAAGCAAACTCAATCAATGGAAGATGATCATCTAAACTACCCTTAAACTCGAATACAGAAGCTCTAAGTATATCCTCAAGAGTTTGGATAGTTCTTTCGGCTTGGCCATCCGTTTAAGGGTGAAAGCTGATACTAAACTTAACCTTGGTACTAAGACCTCTTTGGAAGGACCTCCAAAAGTGTGAAGTGAATTAGTGCCATGATCCAATATGATAGATAAAGGAACCCCATGCAATCTAGCATAGTCTTTGGCACCATAAGTAGTCTTAACCTGTAGGAAGTGAGCAGACTCTGTCATTCTATCCACAACAACCTAAGTAGAGCCAAAATGTTTCCTAGTCTTAGGCAACCCAACCACAAAATCTATATTGATCTCTTCCCACTTCTAAGTAGGAATCTCTATGTCTTGGGCTAGGCCACCCGACCTTTGATGTTTGTCTTTCACTTGTTAGCAATTGTGACATCCAAATATGAACTTGGCAATGTCTCTCTTCATACCACCCCACCAATACACTTCCCTCAAATCTTTATACATCTTTGTAGAACCGGGGTGAATGGAAAAGGATGAACTGTGGGCCTCCTTCAAGATCAACTCTTTCAAATCATCTATATTTGGCACACACAATCAACCTTGCTACCTAAGGGCACTATCTCCCTCTTGGGAGAAAATCTCCACTTTATCATCTCTCACCAAGGCCTTCAATCTAGCAAGGTGGGGTCAAGATCTTGTTTTGCCTTTGCCTCCTCAATCAAAGAAGATTTAGAACCATAAATAACCACTACACCCCCATTATTAACTTCATCAAACCTAACCCTTAATCTAGCCAACCGGTGAATCTCTCTAGCCACCTCTTTACCACTATCATTTACATGAGCTAGACTATCCATAGACACCCTACTTAGAGCATCGGCCACAACATTAGCCTTACCGGGGTGATAATGCACCCTTATATCATAATCTTTAAGGAGCTCTAACCACTTTCTTTGTCACAAGTTAAGATCTTTTCGGGTGAACACATATTAGAGACTCTTATGGTCGATAAACACATCAACATGAATCCTGTACAAGTAGTGACGCCAAATTTTCAAAAGAAATAACACGGCCACCAATTCAAGCTCGTTAGTCGAATTATTCTTCATATGCAGCTTAAGTTGTCTAGAGGCAGACGCTGTCACCTACCACTTTGCATCAAAACACACCCCAAACAATTCTTGAGGCATCATAATACACAAAAATCCTTCCAACCCTTCTGATAGAGACAAGATAGGAGTAGAGACAAGCATATCTTTCAAAGTTTGAAAACACTTCTCACACTCATCGTTCCACATAAGTTTTGCCTTCTTTTATGTTAATTTAGTTATAGGAGAAGCAATAGAAGAGAAACCATTTACAAACCTCTAGTAATAACCCTCTAAACCCAAGAAACTTCTAATGTCTGATAGAGCCAAAGGTCTAGGCCAATTTCTAATCACCTCCATTTTCTTAGGATCCACCTTAAGGCTATCACTTGACACCACATGCCCTAGAAAAGCAACTTCTTTCAACCAAAACTCACACTTCTCATATTTTGCATACAACCTCTCCTCCCTCAAGATTTGAAACACCACCCTCAAGTAATCCACATATTCTTCCTCACTATGGGAATAAATCAAGATATAATCAATAAAAACTACCACAAACAAGCCAAGGTAGGGTTTAAAGACCCTATTTATGAGATCTATAAATATAGCCAGTGCATTAGTCAACCTAAAGAACATAACCACAAACACAAAGTGCCCATACCTAATCCTAACAAGATGATAGAGACAACCCTTAGAAATTAAATTTTGGGCTTTAAAACAAGAAATAGACCTCCCCTTGACCACCACATCACGACTTTCCCACTCAAGGACCGGCTCATTAGGGAACTGAAATTTAACTCTAGGGGTTCTATAATCAATAGAAGCATAACATGAATGCAACCAATCCATCCAAAGAATGACATCAATATCCACTATATCTACTTCAATAAAATAGCCAGGCAAGATTTTATGCAAAATGAACACGAGACAATTTCTATAGACTCTTTTAGCAACAATGGAGTCACCAATGGGGGTAAACACTTAATAAGGTTCACACAATGATTCAGGAGTAAGATGAAGTTTTTTGGCAACAAAAGAAGTAATAAAAGAAAGAATGGCACCTAGGTCTATCAATGCATACACACCAAAATAAAAAACCTTTAGCATATCGGTGACGACATTGGACAACTCATTCACTCCTTGTCTCCCTTGAAGAGCATAGAATCTATTTTTGTCTTGTTACACCCCCTTGTTGGCCTCTTCTTTCCCTTTTACCCGCATTTACACCTTAACCTTGTGGACGACCATCTCTATCTTTTTTTTAGCATGAGGACAATCAATAACTTTGTGACCCATCTCATCACAACGAAAGAAAGCACTAGAATTCCAAAAACATGGACCACTATGATTTTTTTTACACCTTGGACATCTAGGTTTTATCCTTCCTTCATTACCACCTTGGAATCTTGGATTATCATTAGCAAATCTCTTATTAAGAGCATTGGAAAACCCTTGTCGTTGGAACTTGTGGCCTTGAGAATATCGGCCATCCTTGAAAACTTGGAAACCACTTTCAAAATGAGCCCTCTTGGACTCACCACTTCTTTTTTTTCTAAGCTTCTCCCCTTTTAGTTGCTCGGCGTATGTCATGAGGCTGGACAAATCCACCTCACTCACTAGCATGGCGGTATGACATTCTTTATTAACCAAGTTCGATACTCTCAACATAAATTTGTTCATCATTGATCTAGGCTCGATAATCAATTATGGAGCATACTTGGAGAGTTGGTTGAATTTGATGGCATACTCTCTCACAATCATGGAATCTTGATTAAAGTTCATAAACTCCATCATTTTAGCCTCCCTTATCTCACTAGGAAAGAACCAGTTGAGAAATGAGGCTTTGAACATTTTCCAAGGGATAGAACCATCATTCCCCTTCTCCAACTTTTAATGTGTAAGCCAAATTTGAGATATGCCTTTGAGTTGGTAGGCCGCCAACTATGCCTTTTCCTCTGAATTGACCCCCACAGTGGATAGCACCTTGTATACCTCATCTATGAAATTTTGGGGATCCTCATCCATTTTGGATCCATGGAACTCCGGTGGGTTCATTCTAGTAAAATCCCTCACTCTAGAAGTCGGAGTGGGAGCATGAGGGTCTTCGGCCCCTTGGTTGATTTGATTTGTCATGGCATGATTCAATACTGCAATAACATATTGGAACTCATCTTGGCCTATCCCTCTACCTTGAGGAGCTTGAGGAGCCATAGGGGCCAGTTGCTCCTCAGGTGTTCGGGCTCTCCTTAGTCTCCCTCTTGGAATTGACATGATTTAGAAGAGTAAATAACATTTGTTAAGGGAAAAGCCATACACTTACATCTAAAGCACGAAATAAGCCATGAAGAAGTGAAATATTTCCTAAAACGCCTCATAGCCTCCCATTCATAGTTAGGACATGTTTCACAACCATGATTAAGATTCTAATTGACGTGGTGTTTTAGATTTCGAGGACCATTAACATCCTACTGCTCTGATACCAAGTTTGTCACAATCCAAGACTAGGGCCTAGACTTGACACAGCGAATGGGAATCTGAAGAAACCCAAACAAGCCTCTTAGCATATCAATCACACATCCTTGATCACAAAAGAAAAGTAAACAACAACAAGAGATATAATTAAAAAGGGAGCGGGACTAAGAGAAGTCTTTGATAATCATTAAAGCATTAAATAGTCAAACTCAAGCATAACTATATCATAATATCCAACAATACCTCTAACATGGAATGGAGTGGGGGCCAAGACACTTTTCGGGCTCATCCTTATAGTAATAAATGTTCAACATAAAGAAGTCTCAAAATAATAAGAGTAATAATATAGTGTCCTCGAACTTGAGGACTCACCAAAACTTGCTTCAAAGGATAGTACTAACCACGTGGAGGATGATCAAATGGTGCTCTATTTCCTACATGGTAATATAATCTAGGCATAGAGTATGCATTAGTACGTTTGAATGTACTAAGTATGTAGAATGCAATGCAATAAGATATAAGCCAATATAGTCAAAATGCATAGTAATAAGCAATAGATAAGTGAGATCTCAATATGGCATGCATGGTCAATGCTAAAAGTAAAACATGCTTGTAAATCATTCAACTTGCAAAGAATATAATATATGTGTGGGAATAAACCCTAACCAATAAGAGTAAGACCAAGCTAACTACAACTTGGAATCTCGATAATTACCCTCATCAGTAAAAAGGTGGTCTACTTGCTAAGGTAAACTATACTTTACCTTATGGGAGCCCATCCCATTTCAGAGAAGTAACCCCCTTACGGAAATCCATCCTATTTCGAGGTGGATTTCATGATAAAGTCCACTAAATGGATCAACTAGTATAGCAACGGTAAAACATAATCCTATGTTGGCACATAGTTTGAGGAAGGAGTATGGACCCTTGAAGATAGTCTACACCGATATCCAATCCATCGATGCTAAATCTAATCCCACGAAATACTTGAATTATCATCCTTTAATCATAACATGAATAGCTTATAAGAACATGACTTGAGTAGTTTATAAAAATGCTTGACCTGTAATGCTGAGCCTAACTTGATACATGAAAGTAGATCATAATCATACATGAACCTTTGCTTTAACATGAATGGCTCACAAGAGCTAAAATCTTGAAATAGGGCTTAACTTCATACTTGTAACATCATAGATACCTTTCATGAATTCAATACATACTTGAAAGCCCTTAATCACCTTATAGTCATTTGGCTTGTAAATCATGAAATAGATCATCAATAACTTGAAAATTCTTAACTTGATATTTTATCAAACACTTGGTGGGCTCATGATACTAGTTCAAAATGATGCAATTTGAGAGTGAAATAAGATGAGACAACTTAATACAAATCAACCCACCAACATATTGCAATTTGAAATCCATCATCAAATCTCATAATAAATCATAGTTTCATAGCTAAAAATATGCATAGTCTCAATAGACAAAACAATCCATGGTATAAACTTAAAATAGATAGCTATGCATAATCAATCAACATTTCATAAAACCTCAACATAATTTATACTCATAATCCATAATAAAAGATACCCATAGACAATACAACTTGAAAACATGCAATTTTCATAAAAAGAAAGATTGGGCTCATGGGTAAAAGGACCAAAGGATGAAACCCACATAACTCAAACTTCGATTTTCTTGAGATGAGCTTAAAGAGAACTTGGAACTTGAACAAAATCCTTGAGTTCCAAAGTTAGGCTTGAAGTCCTTGAAAGTTGAATAAGATATTTGGTTAAGTCTTGAAGAGGTACTTGAGAGGGACTTGAGTGATATAGTATTGAAAAATGGCTCAACATAGGTCTTTTCATGCATAAGTGGGCATGGGGCTATGACCCCAATATCCTTGGCCGAGATAGAAAAACCAAAGAAAATAATATACTGATTTGCGCCCTTGGCGTGATGCAGACCAGATGCGAACTTCATTCCAACACTAATTCGCGCCCTTGGCGCATCGCGGCCAGGGCGTGGATGACCATTGGAAATCGAAAATTAGTGAAAATTATTTTTAGCTATTAGTCCTCTAAAATGTGGGTTATACCCACTTCCTACTTAATTTTACCCCTTGATCGATAATATGAAGTCAGATTTTCGATATCAAGCATAAATTTTGAGATATATGAAAATTACGATTATGAGTATTTTCAAAGCACATTTTTTGGGGGCATTTCAGGAGGATTGCCAAGCCTTACAAAGAGTCTACCCATCTCATTAACCACCAATGCGAGACTTTTCCCATTCTTCAACATTTATCTAATTCAACATTTCAACAAAACAACCCTCTTATATTAAGAGGCGCTTGTGTTTCCTCTAAAGAAGGTCAGCAAGTCCTGTGAATACATATTACATTGAGGTGGAGATGAGAAAAATGATTCAACTCAGAGGTTAACCAATGAAAAAAATTTGCAAGAGGCATAGTGACATGCTAGCATATTGTATGCATATCACTTATTGAACGAAATGAATACAAAGGTAGAGTATTACATATTTTTGGGGATAATACATAAATTCTCCTCTAAACTTGACACCATATCTTAGTTCAATACCTTAACTATATGGACGTTTATTTACCTCCCCCCCTACCATTCTTGTTTGGAGTGATCTAAATATCTCCTCTATTGCTGATGTGGCCAAAAAAATTTTAAAGCGCATATTTTTTTAAAAAAGGAAGTAGTCCCAATAATATATATTATATCAATAAAAATTAAAAAAAATAGAAATACCCTACCCCACCTCTTTCATCTTCTCCAAATCCCCCATCCTCTTTAATTTCCTCTGCAAACCCACATTTTATTTCTCCAAATCCCCCACCCACCTTTTCTGTATTTTTTTACTTCATTTTTAGATTAATCAACAGAAAAATTAAAGATCTACATTAATTACTGGAGACTTGGAAGTAACATAAATTTTTAAAATACAAAGCTCTACAAGACCTTAGGAAAAAGGATCCTCCTAGCTGTTGCGATGCTAACGTCGCGTTCTCATGAATCAAACTCATTGTGGAACTAGCCCATTGAATTTTTAGTTGCCTGAACAATTTGTGAAAATCCTTCAGAGATGTTGTGTTTGTTCTGGTTGATATCATGAACAATGACGAAGATTTTTCAGTAGAGAGGGTGGCCGATATCGTATAGTAACAATACTACTAAAATCTCTACCAGTATTCTGAATGTAATTTTCTCCATTTTTGGGTGTCTCTTTTGGAGATAGGGTGCTTCCATGGAAAAAGAGTGTGGGGAAGAAAATATGAAAAATTTAAATAATTTATGACATGACTAATATGTCGCAATAATGTGGCAATGACATGGTGCGTGTGTACCATACTTGCCACTTATGAGACTGGACTTATATTTTTAGGGTGATATTTATTTACTTTATTTAAGATTAGGAGGGTAAATAAACGCCCGCATAGTTAAGGTATAAACTAAGCTATGGTACCAAGTTTGGGGAGGAATTTATGTATTATCCCTATTTTTAGAATATGATTATATGCTCAATTGAAAAGAAATATTGAATAAAATCAATTATAATTTTTTTAAAAATAATTTTGCGCCTCAAAACTTATAGAAGATTAAAAGTCGTAAGAACATATATTAATTTTTTTTAAGTTTAAGGCCTCTATTCTATTTTCGCCATAAATTCCTAATGTACTTGAATCACTCTTGGGCATGAACATATTGTTATGACATCTAAAGTAGTTTGAAAAAGGTAATTGGACATTTGAAGAAGATAAGAAATTAACAACTTACATTATTAAATATGCCCACTGGAATTAGAGTCAATATTTCAAGTTTGTTGGTGTATATAGGATCAACTCTTATATTCTTTAATTTTGTTTCATCATTCTTATTTGTTTTAGCTTGAAATAGCTCTCATGTCCTTTCTCTAGCCTAATTGAACGTGTTTCTTGATTGCTCTCGATTGACTTCAAATAAATAATTTCTAGTGAGTTGAATTTTATTTTCGATTTAATTAATGTGAGACAATTATTAGAGGTCTGATAAGTTATCCTTATTTTGTGGACTATGCGTCCTTTCAGTTACACAAGATTAGTTATTCACTATAGAATATAAACATAATGTTATAGTTTTACCAAAATGGGTAAAGTTCGTAGTAAAATTAATTTTTAGTGATTTACTTTCCAATATTGTAATTTCGACAAAGCTGATAAAAAGTACTAAAATCACTTTACACTTGCAAAGATATTTCTTGCGGAAACATTGAATACTATTACTATTTACTCACAGAACTTTTCCACATTTTATTGATTTCTGAGTATCTCCTGTCTCCTCATCCCTTATCTTGAATGCGTATCAGTTATCACCCAAATTTTTAAATTAAAAAATATAAATAAAAATTCATTCACCCTACTCATCCCTCACCTGTACCCTATACCCAAACCCATCACCATTTAAAAAAAGTTCATCCCCAAGCTCCACCAGACCCCCTACCCCCAAATACTTTTTTTTTTTAAAAAAAAGTTAAATTTTTTCACCATCCCATCCTCCATTTACACCATACCTCGGTAACCCCAACGCCATACCCCACTTCCACCTTATCCCCCACCTCCACTCCTAAATTTTTTTCGAAAGAAAAATTTTAAAAATTGAAAAAAAAGTTACTTTTTTTAGCTCCCCATTCCCACTCTCAAATTTTCTTTAATGAAAAATTTAAAAAAAAAAAATTCCTCCCCATCCCCAACAACTAACTTCAATCTTTTATAAAAAAAATTCAATAAAATAAAAATTCACCCCACCTCCTCACTTCCTTTGTACCGCCCTCCTCCCGGACTCATTACTATCACCTAGGGGTAGACATCCGATATTTATGTCCATACCAATAAAAAATTAAAAAAAGTTAAATTTTTTCACCACCTCCTCTCCCACGGCCACATTTCCACCCTACCCCATCTCTGGCCCTAAATGTTTTTAAGAAAAATTAAAAAAATTCATGTGCACAATTTTTTCTAGTGTAATTTAATTTCTTTTATTATGAGCGGGGATATATGGGTACCCATATTTTATCCATTTTAATCATATTTGTATGAGCTCTTAAAATAGATCAACCCATATTTATCCATTTCGAAAATATGAGTGATCAATTAAAATAAATATGAGTTAAATGATCTCATTTTACCTTGGTTGAAATTGTCACCCCTAGGTATAATCATGTTATTTCAGTTCAATTGTTGAAGCATACTAGTGGAAATATTGACTCTTTATAACACCCTGCATATTGAAAAGACTAAAAAATAAAAAGTTGAGAGGTTTTGAGACTGGCAGGTTTTACGAGCCAATCTATGACTCGTGGTTGGACCAAGGTCGTAGAAAGGTCTCGTGGACCTAAGTACAGAAAGTTAAAAAAATTTAAGTTTCTAGAATTCACTTCACGAGGAAAGAAAGGATCGTGAATGGAACCACGACCTGTGGACTAAGTCGTTGAGAGGACCCTAAGAACGAAAAATTGTCTAAGTTTGGAGGTCCATCTACAACGGGTTATTACGGCCTGTAAAGGAATAACGGACTATAGTTGGGGTTTTGTGGTTTCAAGATATAAATTTTAGTAGCTCAAATTTTGTGACATGTATTCCAGAAAGGCAAAGCACGAGCCATGGATGGGTTTACGACCCGTGAACAGGGTCTCATGAATGGCTCTTACAGTTTTTAATAAAGGAATTTTTGGTCATTTTCAATTCGTTTAACTCCTAAACTACATTGAACTTAAATAACAAACCTTATAAAATCTATTCCAATTTCATTCTAACTCATTCACTCTTAAAATCTCTCCCAAAGTTCCAAAATTTCTCTCTCTATAGATTCTCTCCATTAAAGCTAGGATTTGAAGATTTGACTATGGATTTTTGAAATTTCTTCTCTAATTTTTGGAATTCTCACTTGAGATATATAGATCTTCATTCATAAACTAGATTCCTCCATGAAGCCTAACTCGCTTCTCCCTTTTTTCTCAAAGTTCTAAGCATGGATTTCTATGAGTTCTTATGATTTGATTCTAAATTATTAGATTATAATTCCTACATGATGATTATACCTATTTATGCATGAATTATGAAAAATTACATAGTTTCTATGATTTTCAAGTGAACTATAATGATCCCAAAATATATGATGATTAGGGCTTATTGAATTGACGTCGGTTCCTTTACTAATGATCTGAATTGATTTCAATTACATGATTCCTCTATTATTTTCATCTAATTCCATGATTTTAACTAAATTACTCATGAACTCACACATGACCCTAATTCTCTATGATAAGTTATAGTTTTCATGAATATGATACTAAGTATAGAAAGCATGTTTTAATGACGACGATGATGATGATTCTATGATGATGAGGGTAACTTACGACCCTAATGATGATGTTAAGATGAAGAGTGTACCCACACTATCTGAAAGTTATGTAAATGGACTATTCATATGATATGAGATATTTTCATGAAGTTATAATGTCTATCTTACACGCTATGAAGGTATGATTTTGATAAAATATGAATTATGTTCCAAGCTATGTATATGCATGATTATGTATTTCATGGGATATGACTTAGCATCAGATGATCTTGTGTGAGGGAAACTATATCTAAGGTTCCTTATATAAATCTTCAAGCCTTATGACTACGTGCCATTATAAGTTGATGATATGTGCTTGTACGACTAGCTATTGAATCCAATTGGCATTATGTTCATGTGACACTCATTGTGCTAGGATAGTGCCTAAAAGGTGGGATATTTTATGTTCATGTGATTCTCATTATGCTACAATAGAGCCTATAGGGTAGGGTCGAGGATACCTTAGCAATGTAAACTCCTCTTTCGCTCAGTGTAGAGGAAATATCCAGATTCCATGTAATAGTCCGTATGGCGTTATTGTTGGTTATAGTCTTATTCTCATATATATATATATATATATATATTCAAGGATTATGAAATGTTTTAATGAGCTTTTACACATAGTTTGTTAAACATGCATTGATCATTCATATTATGTCTTCATTCTATTGACTATGATTATGTATATTGATATTATGTTGTGATGTTCTTTGATGCATGGAAAACCTACATGCTTAGTACATTCCACATACTAACACATACTTTTTTGCCTATATGCTCTGACCATATAGGGATGGATAATGAGACTATTCCTGTATTTCCTGGCTAGTTTCAGAGTTGAGCTATTGAGGACTTGTTGGTGAGTTCTCATGATTCGGGGAAAAAACTTATTCATGTGATGTTTTTCCTTATGTTGAGACTTTATGACTTTTCTTTTGATATTATATCTTGAGGTGAACTACTAAGTTATGTTCTAGTCCCCTCCAAGATCTTATGATGTAGAGGTATGATTTGGACATATGATGATGTAATTCCCCTAAGGGAGCCCTTTGACTCATATGCTGTTATGTTCTACTTTCTACTCTCTTATAATTTTCTTACTTTACCTTATGTATGCTTATGATATGAATAAGAGGCTTGGAAGGGGCGCTTTCGGGTGTCACATTCACCATGTTAGGGATATACCCTAAGTTTGGATCGTGACACTCTTGATGAATAGATTTGAACGATAATGATATAGTAGTTATTAAGAACCTAAGGGATGATGTAATACTACTATTAAATAACTAAACTAATGAAGGTTCTATTGTTGAAAGAATGTTGAGATTGTCTAATGTGTTTATTTGAATTCATTAATTATGAATATGAATGTTGAATGTGCCTTATTACTTGGATTGTGTGTGTGTATATAATTATTACCTATGTTTAGATCTTCTCGGTAGGTACTTTGCTACTTTGGTACTCACTGTTGCTTCTATATCTAGGTTCAAATTGACTTACTATCTCCTTTTTAGATCGAGATTAAGACTATTTGATAAGGTAGATGCTTGTTTCTCATAGGTGGACTCTTCAAATATTTATCTGTTTATTTGTCTTAAATCTACTTGAGAACCAATGATAGCAATACTTCTACACATTTTTCTTTCAAATCTAGTTGTAATAGAGGTTTGAATATGCGACACAAGTCTAAGGTTAGTTTTAGACTTTAGATCCTTTCCCTGTTGCATATCCTTACACATTGATAGATTATTAATTTCCTATCATTATGTTTATCCAATTAGCCTGACTTGTCTTGGTGTGTTAGAGTCAAGTGTCATCACATTAAATTTTGAGTTATTGTTGTTCTCCAGCACACACAAGTGTACATAGTTTTAACAAGTAATATAATTGTCAGAACCCTTAAGTCCTTAATTGGTTCAATTTGATAAAGTTCGGAACCAAATGTAAATTTTTTCTAAAGTGTAGTCTTTAAGATTTAAAATTGTTAGTGGGGTCATACGTAGTGACACTTTTTGATTGGTTCAAGTGGAGACTTGATTGCCTATATATATGTATTCATCTTTTGTGCAAGAAGAGAGTTCCCACACTTAGAAAAAAAAAGAGAGAAACCAAGAAAAACCTTAGCAACCCTCTCGGGTTGCTACAGTAAAAAAATTTCATTTTATTTGATGTTTCAATTATTTGATGCTTCAAGCTTGGTATAGTGGGTCTCCTAAGTGGCGTGGTGGCGTTAGTTGGTCAAGGAAGCGCTTGGTTTGATGGATATGAAGACTTGGGTCTA
>JAOTQJ010022160.1:0-16767 GCA_025642045.1 Solanum sejunctum | reverse complement strand
GCTGTTGGATCTGTTTTTCTGCAGGTGAGGTTAGTCAATAAAATAGAGGAAACTTTGCCGAAATTTCTGTAGAATTTTGGGCTAAGTTATAAAGGAATTTGGCTTGGTAAGTGTTTGCGTGCCCTTATCGGGCACTGGTCACAACCCCCGGGGTGGGGTGTGACACTGAGGGCTTCAAAGAAAGAGGTAAAGAAAATTTTGTGTACAAACTCAAAAAGAGTCTATATGGCCTAAAGAAAGCTTCTAGATAGTGGTACAAAAAGTTTGAATTTATTATGGGGAAGCAAGGCTACAAGAAGACTTCCTAAGACCATTGTGTGTTTGTACAAAAATTTTCTGATAATAATTTTATTATCCTATTGTTGTATGTATATGATATGTTGATTGTGGGCAAGGATATTCCAAAATTGATAAGCTGAAGAATGAGTTGTGTAAGTCTTTTTCTATGAAAGACTTGGGCCCTGCCAAACAAATTTTGGGCATGAAGATCACTTGTGTCAGAGATGAAAGGAAGATTTATTTGTCACAAAAGAAGTACATTGAACGTGTGTTGGAGCGCTTCAATATGAAGAATGCTAAGCCTATTAACACACCTCTTGCTAGTCACATGAAGTTGAGTAAGAAGATGTGCCCAAAAATAAAGGAGGAAAAAGAGAATATGGCCAAAATTCCATATTCCTCTATCGTTGGAAGTCTAATGTATGCATCATGCAGTTGGTGTTGTCAGTAGATTTCTCGATAACCCTGGAAAAGAGCATTAGAAAGTTGTGAAGTGGATACTTAAGTATCTGAGAGGAAGCTTAGATTTATGCTTATGTTTTGGAGGCTCTAGTCTAATCTTAAAGGGCTATACAGATACTAATATGGCTGGTGACCTTGATAACTGAAAATTCACTACTAGATATTTGTTTACTTTTTCAGGGGGAGCTATATCATGGCAATCAAAGTTGCAGAAGTGTGTTGCACTATCTACGACTGAAGCTGAGTATATTGCAGCTACTGATGCTGGCAAAGAGATGATATGGCATAAACAATTCCTTCAAGAGCTTAGGCTACAGTAGATGAAGTATGTTGTCTATTGTGATAGTCAAAGTGCTATAGACTTGAGAAAGAATTCGATATACCATGCAAGGACAAAACACATAGATGTGAGATACTACTGGATTTGAGAAAAGATAAAGAACAAATCTGTGCAGGTTGAAAAGATTTCTACAATGGAAAACCCTGCAAATATATTAACCAAGGTTGTGACGAGAGACAAGTTTGAATTATGCAAAGGACTTGTCGGCATAAACTCTCTCTGAAAGGATGGAAGTCTCTCCTTCCAATAAATGGGTATGAAGGGGGAGGTTAAGGGGATCCACACCCATTTAAATATTAAAAGAAGAAGGCAAATTGTATTTGCCTACAAATTGGTCAAGAAAGGGAGCTACAATTTGCAGCAATTTGCAAATGCAAATTGCAGTGTTTCTCCACCACCTTTTTTCTCTGATTGGCCAATAGAAAAGGTGGTCATCAACAAATTCCTATAAATAGAGAGCCTTAGCTCTTTTGTTATATACACCAAAATTGAGAGAAAAAAAGAAAGAGAGTCACAGGGAGAATAAAATACATTGAGTATTTTATCTGTGAGGTATACCATAGGCTATTTAATAAAAATAGTTTGTGAAAAAAAAGAGTGTGAGTGATATTTTAGTAAGGTGAAAAATCAAAAGAGAGTATTTTTTTTGTCTGTATAGAAGTCTTTGGGAGTATTGTACTCGTTCCTACACGATATAAAATTTCTTACTATAGTAATACCAATTGCTCCTCTTGGCCCGTGTTTTTTTCCTTATTTAGAAGGATTTCCACGTAAAATTCTTGGTGTCGTTATTTTCTCATTTTTATTCATATTATTGTATCATATTTATTCTGTGTTAGTCCATATTTTTTTCCGACACGAAGTACATATATTATTATGGTACTTATACTCTGGTGGTATTAACTAGTAATTGAACAATTTTTTTCATGTAAGCATTGAGGTTCCTCTTTGATACCATCATAAGATATATACTCTAATTATATCAAGGAATAAATAAGTAGTGTTTTACTAAATATTTTTTCATCCTTGATAGTATCAGAGTATACATACACTTTAATGGTATCAAGCAATAATTTAATAGTATTTTACTCTTTTTTCTTGATATCATCAAAGTGTATATGTTATCAAATGCACAAGTAATTAAAAACGAATGACATACCAAAAGGAAAGAAAAATTTAGAAAAAAAAACTAAGAATATGTCCAATAAAAATAAATTAATTACAAGTATATACCATTTTACATTTATGTCCCTGACTAATTACTCTAAATATCCTTTTCCTTGCAGTTTTAGTTAGTTCGCTCATTTTTATTTTTATTTTAATTAATTTTTATGTTTCTGTGTTCATTTAAAATATTTTATTCCTTGTTTCTTGTTCATCATAATCTGATTTATAATCTTATTTCTTATATTACCTTTTCTTGTTCTTTTTTCTCATTTCTTTCTTTATTTGTTTGTCTTTTTCTCTACTTCTTTTCTTCTCATTTCTTTTTTTTTTTAATTTTTATACATTTTTGTTTCTTTGTTTTTCTTTTCAAATTGTTTTATTCTTTGTTCTCTTTTTACATCATAATTTACTTCATACGGAATTTTTATTTTATATACTCTTTCTCTTCTTTTTAATTTTTTCTTTCTTCTCAGATATTTCTTTATTCGTTTATTTTTTCTATTTTTTTCTACTTCTATTTTTCTCCGTTTTTCCCCTTTTTCCTTTTATTAGTACCTTTTTATTTTTTCTTTATTTTTAAAGTTTTTATTATTATATAATTCTTTTCTTTTCTCCTTTTTTTTATTATTTATTTATTCTTTTTTTTTCTTTTTCATTCATTTTTTTCCCAAATCATAACATTCTCTTTTTTTTAGCATAATTAATTTTATAATTTTTGGTCATTCAATATTTTATTTATATTTTTTCTTTCAATTATTTTTTTATTTTTGTTTCTAAATTTCATTCAACGACACTTGATACCATCATATGTTGGTATGATATTATTAAGATATATTACATGTAATCAACAACACTCCTCATACATGTATAATACCATCACATGATATGAATATATTGTTGTCATAGCACGTTTTCTTCCTTCATTCATTTATAAAACTACTCATTTCTTAATGGTATCATAACATATATTCATATACTACTACGGTATCATCGAGCTTTCCTACAATCATTCATGTACGACAAACTCATTGAGGATAATTTCATAACACTCCTCAGATCATATATGATACCATCACAGTATATGAACATGCTTTTTGTGTTAGCACTAAGGTTTTCTTCGCTCATTCATTTATCAAACAACTCACTCCTTAATGGTATCATAATAATATATTCATGTACTACTATGATATCATTAAACTTTTCTACAACTAATCATGTACAACCAACTTGGTACCATTGACTAATGATCAATCCTTCAAGGGAGGGTCTCATAGTTTCTCAATAATGCCATCATAATATATTATATATTGACATCGTATTACCGAGATTTGCTTCAGTTTGTAATGATACCACCACAGTATATCTATATATTATCATGGTATCATTAATATGTACTTCCATCATTCAGTTACACCTCCATGATACCATCATATGCTATCATGGTATCATTAAGAATTGTTCCATATAATCAGTAACGCTCTTCAAATCATGTATGATGTTATTAGAGTATGTGAATATATGTTGTGGTAGCACTAATGTTTCCTTCAATTATTCATAATACTACTCATTCATTAGTAATACCATCACAGTATATACATATATTATTATAGTATCATAAAAGCTTCCTACATTCTTTCTGTACAATCAAGTCTTTCATCAACAGTACCAACATAATCTTTCAAAGTAGAACTCATATTTCTCGATATACCATCATAATATATAATATATTGACATGGTATCATTAAGAACTATTTCATATATTGATAAAACTCGTCAGATTATGTATGATACCATCACGGTATATGTATATATTGTTGTTGTGGCACTAAAATTTCCTTTGTTTATTCATTTATTTGTTCATTCACTTACAAAAAATACTCATTTCTTAATGATACCATAATAATATATTTGTATATTATTATGGTATCATTAAAGTTTTCTACAACCATTCGTGTATAATAAATGCATTTCTAAATGATACCACCACATTATATATATAATAGCACGGTATCATTTGACTAATGACCAATCCTTCGTGGGAGGGACTCGTAATTTCTCAATGATACCATCATAAAGTATCATATAATGCTATCTGATGAGTTCATATTTTAGACTCATTTTTGGGCTAGCTTGCAAAGAAACATTGTCCTTAGTGTGTTATTGTTTCTAAATTCTAACAAATGTGCATGTATTATGTTAGAAAAGGGGATTAAAAGTGCACAAATGGACAATACTTGGCAAAATCTTCGATGCAAAATGGCAGAAAAAAGTGATATCACCTACACAATCAGCGATCCATGGAATACTCAGAGAGATTACCTAGCATTGCAGCAACCAAGGCTCCATCTCAAGTCAAGAATGAAGTCAGAATCGATATCGCAAAACATCTTCGATGCATTGCCGAATAGCACAGGAGATCGCCTAAAGTTGCAGCATTGAAAAGCCCAAAACTCTAATAAGAAGGCGATATGACGGGAACTTCGGTGAATCACCAAATTGAATTAGCAAAATGAAGATTCATTGCCTAATGTTTTCGAGGAGAAAGCCTTATGAAGATGCAGAGGAAAGCGATCAAGTACACATTCAGCGCATTATCAAAGTGCTCAATAATAGTCGGCCTTGACCATCGAATGACATTTCATAACGCAAAGTTTCAATATTTGCATCGACTATATAAGCAATTTAGAAAGGACATTATACATATCATATCAGAATATATTCTTCTTCTAGTTTTAGAGAGTAGTACATAGAACTTTCCTCTTAGAGCACAAGGGAAGATCGGGTTTTCAAGCTTTTGGGAAGCAAATTGAAGTAAATTGGCTGGTCATAATCAATTAATTTCTATTCAATCTTGTTGCCCATGACTGCAGTTGCTATGTTTAGTATCAAATCTTTAATTTCTAGCATGTGTGGCTAAAAACCTTATGTTAGGGTATGTTATTGATATGGATTTTTGATTTATTTATTGATTTTTTGATATTTTGACTTATTTTATGTGAATATATATCCATTCCTATGTTTAATCTATAATTTCAAGGCTTCAAACTTAGAGTTTACTTTAGATCTCTAATTGTTGCCTTAGCCGAGATAATTAGAATGTGGAATGGATATAATGGCTGAAAATCTCTTGGAGTTTTTGTTGAAGTCTACAGCTATGGATTCAATGGCCAAGATATTAAGGGTTTTTCTGAGACTTCGTAGGCCAAGTGTATCCTGGGCAGTCTGCATAGATTTTGTAGTTGATTCATATGAAACACTCATGTATCATAGTTGAACATAGGTTACAAAAACCTAGTTTATTCACTCATTATCAACTCATTTAGTCAAATATTTAGACCTAGTTGGTAGATGAATTCCCATATTTGCACATCTCCAGCATCTTCCCTTATTTGTTAATTAAATTGTTAATAAGATATATTATAGTCCAATTCTTATTTTTAATTAATACAACCCCTTAGATCCTATAATTACTTAGTCCAATGAGTCACTTCTGTCTTGAACTATGACTCCCTATGAGATTCAACTCTAACCTCTAAGTTGGATTATTATGCTGATAACAACTTCCCCTGCTTTCTTTGAGTAGCCAGGTTGAGCAACATAAAAAATGACAGCATTGTTAGGGAATTAGTGTGTTCATACTGAAAGTGTTTGTTGAGCTTTGTTCTTATAGTTAGAGTTACTTTTACTATTTCTTGTTGATTTTAATGTTGGAAGATAGGTGTTAAATGGAGGACGATGGGAGTGTCCATGGCGAGAATGTTGGAGATGCAAATGATATGCAATATGTTAACTAGGGCTAAGTGGGAAGACCGGGGCTATCCAACTACTCCCATTGGCCAGAGGAGTTAATTTTCATATAACAATCACTATGTTGAAACACCTCCAACTAAAGGGATTAGATCCTCATGAACACCTAAGGAACTTTATTGATGTGTGGCTCCCCTTCAATTTCAAGGGAGTGAGTTAGGAACCATTCGACTAAGGTTATTTCAGAGAGATCGTGAGGTGGCTAGCTAAGCTATCTCATGATTCTATTACTTCATGGGAGGAGCTGCAAAATGCATTCCTTGAAAGATTTTTCCCGCCCTCGAAGATTGAACTTCAAGTAGCTAAAAGGTGAGCCACTGCATTAAACATGGCTCTGATTTTGGAAATACTTACTCCAATGTCCCAACCATAAAGTTCCAGAGCATATGTTTTGCAATACTTTTATATGAGCCTCAACACAATTAACAAAGGAGCAGTTGACTAGTTGGTGAAAGGACTGATGACACAAACATTCATTAAAGCTTGTGACCTCCTAGATTAACCAAGCATGGTACATAATATAGACATATCACCTTTAAGGCATAGAGGTCCATCCAAGGAGCAACTCGCTAAGGATCAAGAGGAGGATGAGAACATGGCTAAAATGTTGACCCAGCTTGATCTTTTGACTAAGCATGTCATGGAAAGAAATCGTAGAAGTGTAACTATTGTGGGAGCTGTTGAAGATATGATGTTTGATGGTTTACTATTTGAAGATGGTTACAACGAGGAGATACACTACACGGGAAACCAAATGGAGGGTTCTCAATTGACATTCCCAAGGCCACCAGGGAATCAAGGCTAGAACAACAACAATCGATGATGAGATTGTGCATGGGCTGACCAACCTCAATTTGGACATTGGGAAATCGTGATGGAGATAAATATGTTCCACTTCATGATAGGGTGAAAGTTGCTAACCTTGTGGTGAATTAAGAGAACCTTCGGATTGAAGATATGCTTACTCTAATCTTGAGCAAGTTGGAAGCCTCTAATAAAGTCTTAAAAGAAATGAAGTCTGACTTTTCTTGGTTGAGTCAAACTGTGAAGTCACATTCGGCGTATCTTAAGCATCTAAAAACTCAACTAGCAAATATATCAACCTAAATCAACATCCAAAAGGAGATTTGCCTAGTGGCATGGTGGCTAATCTCAAGGGAAACAATCAACAACGTTTAGCCATAACCACGTGTAGTGGGAAATTGGTCGAAGGTACAAAACCATCACTTGTTGAAGAAGGCCAGAATAAAGTGGGAGAAAAAGAAGGTGCAGTTACTGTTGAATTTTAAGAGTATGAAGCTTATGTTGAAGATGGTGATGCTCTTGGCGATCCCGAGATTGATAGACAAGAGAAGAGTGGGGATGATGTTGTGAATATCAAGAAAGTATTCCCTAAAACTTCAATTCCAGCGGTGAGGTTGAAAACACCTCAAGTCAAGGTTAATCCTCCTTTTAATCAGAGATTGAAGAAGAAAGATGAGGATGCAAAGTTTCAAATATTCCTCTCTATGTTCAACCTATTGTCGATAAATATTCCAATTCTTGAGGCATTGATCAAAATGCCAGGTTATGCTAGGTTCATAAAAAAGTTGGTCATGATGAAGAGAACTCTTGACTGTGAGACAACTGAAGTATCTCACAATTGTAGAGTAATATTAACACAAAAGTTAGTAGTGAAGAAAGAAGACCCAGGTGCATTCACTATTTCATGCACCATTGGAGCCTCAAAGTTCAGTAAGGCACTATGTAACTTGTATAAACCTCATGCCCCTAACCATAGTTGAGGAATTAGAATTAGAGACCTTGTCATCGATAACAATATAGCTACTTATGGCTAATCGATCTGTCAAACGACCAGTTGAGATTTTACATGAGGTGTTGGTGAAGGTGGGCAAATTCATTCTTCCTGCTGATTTTGTGATTTTGGATTGCGAGGTGGATACTGACATGCCAATTGTCTTAGGTAGGTCGTTCTTAGCCACCGGATGAGCTGTTATGAATATAGAGAGTGGAGATCTTAAGTTGAGAGCAAATAATGAGAAATTAGTGTTCAATATATGCTAAACTCTAAAGCCAGCAGATGATTCTGAGGTACTATCAGTGATGAGCCAATCAGCGATGACTTGATGAAGAAAAGCAACTACGTTATGCCACGATGTTAACTACGGTGCTGCTTGGGAGGCAACCCAAGGTGACTATCTACTTTTTTTTATCTTACATAATAGATATTAATTTGTGCAGGGTTAAAAAAGAGAAACATTGGAGTAGAGAGCTGAGAGGTGATTAATGGAATCACTCAGCACATCGCCGAGTTCAAAAGGGCCACCATTGGTTCAACTACCTTTAAAGTCACCCTATGACTCTTGAGGTTCTCTCAAATTTGCGGACCAAATGTCCACTCAGCAAATCACCAAAACCAATGAGTGATGGTCAATCTCACTACCTTTTAAGTCTAAAAGAAAGGTATGATTGTTGTTATAAAAGGTGATCCCTAGTACAGTTGGCACAGCATCGAATGTACTAGGCGATGTGGTTTAGTATCATCAAAAATGCACGGATCATGACCTATTTAAGGAATTTCAAATGCCTTGGTCCTTTCACTTTCCACCTTTCCTCCTTTTCAATCCTTTTTCAACCCACTCTTTTAGCTTTTTCTTTGAAACTTTTCACAAAGAAGCTGAGGATATTCATTACCAAAGCATCTTTGTGGATTCTCATTGTGTCTCACCATTGAATAAATATGTTTTTCGCCCTTGTTTTAGTTCTTTGGAAGAATGCTATTGACAATGAGGTTAATTAGGGTTTATGAATGTGTCAATTAAGATTTATTGCTTGAAATCTTGTTGAAAACTAAGTGGGTAGATCTTTAGAGTGATGCTAAAATCCTATATTGCGTGTATGGGTGATTTATTGTGGGTTTTGATTTTCTCTATGTATGTTAAAATCGGTGGTGCCTATGATTTGGGCTAGATATATAAGTGAGTGATTTATTGACCAATGGTGGAATGTTTGTGGGTATTGTCTCAATTTCATAGTTATCATCATGATTGAATGTTTTCACTTAAGAAAGTGCCATGATCATGAGAATGCTTTATTGAAAATACTTACTTGTTTGGATTGATTATTTTTATAGGCTATGGGCGAAGTCTGAGTAACCCTTAAACTCCTTTAAGTGAAGTGAACTTGCCCGATAAGGGATTGGGTGACATCATTCTTTAGGGTAAATCATCACTTGATTGAGTGTATAGCCATATAAGCTATGTGATTTTGATAATAAATAGAAGAGCATGTATTGATGTATGATTATGGGTTAGTGTGTGAATCTAATCCATGTTTTTGGTGAAAACTTATTGAATTTTGAATGAATGGATGAAGGGACATGCCAGCCACCTTTGGTGATGATCATTTTGACCCCCTAAGTGAACTTGTTGATGTGCCTAACTGTAACATACACCACCTTAATTGACTGATCTTTATGTTTAATTATTGCAACTTTTGTTGATGGACCTTTTCATCATCGAATTAACTCGCTGTATCGCCAAATGTGTATGAGTATAACCAAAAGTAGCAGCAGTCTAAAGTTTGAAAACTACACAAAAAGGTGATGGTCTATTTGACCATTGAATTAATTCGACGAACCGTCAAGTATGTTCTACAGTCAAATAGTCCTGTCCACCCTGAATATTTCATTTATGATCAAATTTTTCACCTACTTGTTTATCAACTATCACTCCCACCATGTTGGAGTATGTTTCGCAAGTTGACCAAGCGGAAGCATGTTCTAGCTAAGTCTACTAGACCATCACCTTTACCAGCAAAGTCTAGCCTAAAAAGACATAAAAATGAATCCAAGATTAAGGCCATATATAGCTCCTTATCACAATCTTCATAGAGATCTCAAGACTCTACAACTCCAAGGTTTCTAAACAAACTCAAGGCTGAAGAGCATAAGACATTTTTGGAAGAGAAACAGTTATCAACCGAGGGAGTAATTGATAGTACTCAGAGGTTTGGGAGGTCCTTAAATTTCATAATTTCCAAAACTTCACTAAATCTTAGGACCCGCACGCCTCCACTCTTGTTCAGAAGTTCTGTGAAGATTATGGCCAAGCCTTTCCCAAGAGCAGAGGCAGAGTGCCAATAATATTAAAACCTCAAGATACTATAGAGGTTATTGGTATGCAAGTTACATGCGGTTAGACTGAAATTAATGATATCCTAGGTTGCACATTCTGGAGACAAAGCTACCTGAAAGATCTAATATAACTTTGAACTTTTAAAGGCATCAAAGTATGGTTGGCCTCATTAATTGGAATTCCAGCCCCCTCGTGGTTGAAGGAAGGGGCAATTATTGATGAGAAAGAGATAAACATACCAGCGCGATTCTAGTTCGGATAAATTAGTAGTAATTTGGTGCCTTCCCCGAATGAGTCGGTACTTTGACATGCCAAAGCTGGATTGGTTGTTTGCATTATGGATCGAAAAGAGCTGAATCTTGGGTTAATCATCACTACAGAAATCCTCATCAAGGCAAAATAGGAGCAGACCTCTCTGCCATTTCTAAGCCTCATCACAGTTTTGTGTAAGCAAGCTGGGGTTCCTAGGGACAAGAAGACTGATGTAGAGGTAACTCCATCGACATCCACCAAGGTCTGGCGAATTAAGGCTGAGTTCTTAAGGGATGAGGAGGACAGGTCTAGGAAGAAGCTAATTGACAAAATATCAATAGCTAATGTTGAGGTCCTCAAATCTGGTACTACAGAGCTGGCACTGAGGCAGGTCTAACTTCTCCTTCCCCAACTTTACATTTCTCTACTCATATTCCATCCACTGAGGCACAAATAGAGGCATAAGTTTCACGCCCCAAAGTCTCGTAGGGCGGACCGGCACCCATTGACGATAATTCTTAGGAGAACTAACCTGTAACTATATGCGTTTTATATATATTATAAGGGGTTTCTATGTTTGACATGCCTTTAAGAAGATAAATAATGATAACAAGCCAAAAGGAAATGCATACGATAAGGTCGTTGGGTCCATGCTGTCTAAAGTGCGAGACATGACTTCACTGTGCTTTATATAGTCTACAAAGACTCTAAATAAAGAAAAATAACTAACAAAGGTCGGGACAGGCCCCTCCTCAACAAATTGTGCAATAAAAACATGTGAACTATACACATCTACAAAGCCCCGAAGCAACCTGGAGCTTGATGACAGCAGCTGAATATCCTGTACTCCTACTAGGGAGATCTACTAGCACCTGTACCTGCAGCATGAAATGCAGGTACCTCGTAAGGGATGTCAGTATAGGATAATGTACTAAGTATGTAAGGCGGGATATATTGTATATAAAGTAACAACTCAAATAAAAACCATGCATCTGTGGAAGATTAGGGACTACCCTTAGTTATGCTGTGGAATGATGTACTTTATGTTCTTTATATCACTTTACCTTTACTGTAAAATCTGTGCACGACTATAATCATATGACCAACTGATTAGTGATAACTGTATCGGGATCGTCCCTATGTCAGGTTCTATATAAACCCTCTCAGGCTACCACCCATAATACTGTATCGGGATCGTCCCTATGCTAGGTTCTTCACAAACCCCCTTGGGCTACCACCCATAACTATATCGGGATTGTCCCTATTCTAGGTTCTTCACGAACCCCCTCGAGCTACCATCCATAAAACTGTATACTTTATCTTTCAATTACTTTTGAGGTGATTCTTTTGGTGGCCATGATATTAGAGCGGTAAGACTGTATGTGTAACATGTGACATGTGGATAATCACACAGGATAATATGACAATGAAAAGAGTATATTACGTACATAATAAAATGCATATGAAATGAAACAACTTGTGAACTTTACTCCGTAACAAGAACTCATATAACTTGGTATCCAAGCATGTATGAAATTTTAAAGGTGATTATGTATGGAATCATATGAACATGTACAAAAGTGGAGACATGGTTAATAGTTGTGTCGGAGTTGGTAAATGCCTTTATGTTCCAAGGAGAGATCTATATTTCATGCCAAGTGGTACGAAATCAAGTAACCCTACATACCTCATTGTATGACCTCGTTACTACCTCGAGATAACCTTCCCTTCCTCAAAATACTTATCTACATTATAGTAGAGGATAAAACTAGCTTTAGAATCCAATAAATACATCTTGGCATCTCAATCACATAAGAAAATGATACATGGGCAGCAAGCGGGTATTTATAAACCCGGGCGTATTCATTTAACCTTTCCACTCCTAATCGTATTTTCTAACACACATTAGAATGTACACATCATGTACAGCCTAATTTAAGTTCATCACAGCCTTACAATAGCCCACAAAGTACAACACATCACAATTCCACACAATCTAAAAATGGACAGCATAACGTTACCTTTTTTCGCTATATTTCGACGTTGACAACTCACTGTTCTAGAAACATTCATACATACAACCAGCTATGAACCAGTTCTAGAACAGCAACAAATCAGTTATTAAGGACGTGAAGCAATAACTTGCTCTCCAACAGTCTACAAGTTCATACGAAGCACATAATTGCAATATCATATAACGATTCACTTTTATGGACTGTAAAAGTAGTTAATAAGCCTTTTTATACTTCTGTAAAACCAATATTTGTTTCACAACTAAGTATTAATACATAATAAAGCCATTCAAAAAGGTAAAAACCTCTTAACAGACAAGAAAAGTACACAAGAATCCTTAGTAACAATCTGTACAGAAATTCCAGCACCAACATACTAACATATACTTCTGGTTTTTCATAAGAAAACTATACTAAACACATGTGTAAACTTACTTACCACTTACATCAAGGTGTAAGGCTTTTCCAAGAATCCTAGGAGAGTTATTTAGCTGCTTTGCAAGGTAAAGAAAGGAGAACAATAACATTGGGAGAAAGCAAAAATTTTCCAAGTTAAAAGTGATTGGATATTTGTTGCTTATGACCCCTCTTTATATTACCATTTTGGACGACCTTCTCTTGGTCTTTTGACAATCTTATACCACAAATTAATAAGCTTCTTATCCAGCAGCTTCTCCATTAAACTTGGGCCAAAATGGGTGTCCAAGTTGATGGACTTGGGCTCTCTATTTTGCCAACTTTTCTTACTTAGTTTTAGGCCCAATTTGTTAAGTGTTTTGTATTGTATTTGGGACCTTTTAAATACTTCTCTTGGGATAAAAATATAGACCATTTATGATTCTAAAACATAGGTCCAAATTACACCCTGAATACATACTTTATTAAAAATTGAGCTTGGATAATATCGACGTCGAGCCTCATCTCCGTTTAACTAGCGATTTTAAGCTAAGCAAGTAGGTGACTCACCTGCTAGCTTCTAAGTCCTACAAGCACCTCAATTCTCTCACTTTATTTTAAGGTTGTAATCTCCTCAATTCGACACAAAACATATATACACCTGACTCTCTTAAGCGTTAGACGCACATATAGCCCATTAACGTGAGATTCAAGCACTTTTGAAAATTAGTGCTAGTTTGACCAAACCCTGTCATGTTTCATTTGACTTGTACTAGTAGTTTAAGGTGTGGAGTGTTATAATAGGCCACAGATGACCAACCTCTAGTCACTAGGGCTACTATTCTTGCATTTGGCTGGCTAGCCAAATTAGTTGATCTTTGGGACACTAGGGTTGAGTTATTTGTGCCTAAACTAGTTGAGGTAGCCATAGCCAAAGCTTTGAGGCTATATGTTGAGGGTAAGGCAAAATAGTGAGAGTTGATAGAGGTTCTTAAGTTAAGGATAGACAGACTAGAGTAGATGATTAATGACCATGGGAATGAGCTGACCAGCTTGAAAGATAGAATGTTAACGATTGAGACTATAGGTGGTGGTAGTGCAGACACATCACCTTTGAAAGTAGATCTTAATTTGTTGAAGAAGAAGGTGGCAGCCCTCTGGTCCACGGATTTAAGGTGAGTTGCGTGGTTATTCCACATTTCACACCTCTCTCCATCTCATTATTTATTTTGTTGTTTATATTCAGACAAGATAAAGTTTATGTTTAGACTTGTCATCTTAACTTTAGACATGCACCATTATTTTTAGAAGCTCTTGTACTTATAACACCAAATCTTGGGTGGTATTTTAGCTTTTCATATTTAATAATTAGAAGGGACATTGTTTAGGATACTCGTTTTACCTATCTTTCACTTCATTTATTATGTTGAATTAGTAATTTATTGGGTTGGCTTACCTATTGGCTAGAAATATAGATGCCATCATGAATTTTTTTTTTTGGTTGTGACAGACATCTCTTGAATATGAAATAAATTCTTAGTGAAATTCTTTTGTGCCTTGATCCTTTCTTTGGTGACCTTGTAACCTTGACTTATCTTTGTGAAAGATAATTCCTTCTTGCTCTGGGAACATGACATTGATAATCGGGTAGCGCATTTTTGGAATGAGAAGATGGGAACCGTTTTGTAGCATTTGGTTGAAATGGATTCTTCTTGTCCTACTGATCCCTTTTGAGCTTGAAATACTAAGCAGTGGCCAAAACCTAAGCTGGGGGTGTTAGTAGAAAGAAGGGGATGTCTCCCATGAAAGAGTAGAAAAAAAAAGACAAAAATGAAAGAAGGAAAGTGAAGAGTCCTAGAAATGAATAAAAGAAAAAGTTGAAAACAGAAGTACTTGAAAATTGAGGACTCTCCAAAAAATGTATAGAATAGTGCAAAGAGGGAAGACACTTGGGATGATAACTCAAAAGCAAAAGAGATATCAAAAGAAGAAAAATAAAGGACTAAAAGAACCTTGAGCCTGAAAAGAACATGTAGAGTTTATAGAGGGATGAGTCACTACTATCCAAATGTCATCCTTCCCAACCTTAAATCTACATTGCAATCCTAACAAAGTCCTTGGGGATCTTAGTCTAGAAGAAAGGCAAGTGAACTCTAATTAAGAATAAGGGCAAGCCTATGGGTTGAAGCTTACATGATATTTCTCATTTGGGAGAGTGAGATTGAAGAGATCCTTTGAAAGTAATGTTATACTCTTGTGTGTTCATGATCATCTTTGGTATTAGAGAAAATAGTGATGCCTTTAGGCAGTGATAAACAGCTACATGAGCTATTATGAGCATAGCCATGTTTTGATTACTCCTTAGTCATTTCTTGGGGCTTCAAAGTCATGTTAGTAGTTTCTGGAAGTTCAAGAAAGAAGAAAAAGGTGGAAATATATATGTTGCTCCCTGTTGCCCTATTTGTAAGCTCTAAAATTGGATGAATTGATGTTTGATTTGCTTGAAAGGAAACAAAGGCTTAAGTTGGGGGTGTTGATGAGTCCATATTTTGGACTCATTTTGGGGTAGCTTGCAAAAAATATTATCCTTGGTTTGCTATTATTTCTAAATTCTAATAAATATACATGTGTTATGTCAAGAAAGGGATTAGATGTGCACAAATGGACAATATTTGTCAAAATCTTAGAAAGGGATCAAAAGCGCAAAATGACGGAGAAAAGCAGTATCGCCTACACAATCGGTGATCCACCTCATACTCAGAGAGACCGCCTAAAATTGTAGCAACCAATGCTCTAGCTTGATTTAAGAATGTGGTCAGAATCGATATCACAAAACAAATTCAGTGCACCACTAAATGGCACAGAAGATCGCTTAAAGTTGAAGCACTTAAAGCCCTAAAACTCTAACAAAAAGGTGATGTGATAGGAGCTTCGACGAATTCCAAATTTGAAATGGCGGAATGAAAAGTCATCACCTAATATTGCAAAGGAGAAAGCCTTCTGAAGATGCAGAGGAAAGCAGTCAAGTGCGCATTTGGCGCATGGTCGGAATACTCAGCGATGGTTGGTCTTGACCACCGAATGACATTTTGCAGCATAAACTTTCACATATTTGTATGGAGTATATAAGCAATTTAGAAAGGACATTGTAAGAATCATATCAGAACATAGTCTTCTTCTTAATTTTAGAGAGTAGTACATAGAACTTTCCTCTTAGAGTACAAGGGGAGATAGGGTTTTCAAGCTTTTGGGAAGCAAATTAGAGTAATTGACTGGTGATAATCAACTGACTTTTATTACATCTTGTTACCATGACTGCAGTTGTTATGTTTGGTATCAAATCTTTAATTTCTAGCATGTGTGGCTAAAACCTTCATGTTGGGGGTGTGCTATTGATATGAATTTTTTATTTATCTATTGGGTCTTTGATATTTTGACTTATTTATAGTTGACTTGAGTGAATTTATACCCATTCATATGTTTAATCTATAATTTCAAGGTTACAAACTTAGGGTTTACTTTAGATCTCTAATTGTTGCCTTATCCAAAATAATTAGAGTGTGGAATGAATATAATGACTGAAAACCTCTTGGGTTTTCAGTAGAAGTCTGCGGCCATGGATTCAATGGCCAAGGTATTAGGGGTTTTGCTGAGACTTCGTAGGCCAAGCGTGTCCTCAGCGGTCTGCATATGATTTCGTATATGATTCATATGAAACACTCATTTAACGCAGCTTAACATGAGTTACAATCAACCTAGCCTATTCACTCTTTATCAATTCGTTTAGTCAAATATTTAAACCCGACTGGTAGATCGATTCCCATATTTGCACATCCCCAAAATCTTCCCTTATTTGCTGATTAACTGTTAATTAGATATTTTGTAGTCCAATTCTTACTTTTAATTATTACAAGAC
>JAOTQJ010022130.1:0-16768 GCA_025642045.1 Solanum sejunctum | reverse complement strand
GGAAGCATACTTTAAATAGTTTAAAACATACCAAGTGTAGCAATGGTAAAGACACACCTCAAAATAATGACAATAAACAGAGCTAGAATACAACTCTAGGCTCCTCAATACTAAGTCAAAATGAAAGTACATCAAATATTTGAATAACAAAGGAGAAACTTGAAGATAAGGGTTTTGTTACCGATGAATGGGAACTCACCAAAGCTCAAAGTGTTCAGGAGCAATCTAGCTATGCGGAGGAGGATAAGATAGATCGTCTGTACCTATATTATTATAGCATGTAGGCAAAAATGCATTTAGTACTTTGGAATGTACTAAGTATGTGGGTATGTAACACAATAAGTAAATATAATAACAAATAATACTTACCTAATATGACAAACTCCAAGCTTAAACAATATATTCAGTTCTAAAGTAAACCGTAAAGTAATGCCATGAAAATACATAAAGAAGCACAGAAGCAAATAAATATGGGAATAAGACCATAAACGACAAAACCATAGGAGCAATAATATAGAATACCGATGTTATACTCCACACTGGCCAAAGAGTGAGTCAACTTGCCAGGGTATAACTGCATAAACAAAAATACTAAATGGATCCACTAGTTAGAAAGCCTAAAAAGGCATAATCAAAATATCCTACAATGCCACATAGTTATGAGATTATAAGCTTTATATAATACACCTTAAGTCGAGTCCCACTCCTAACTCATTTGGTGGTAAGCCAAAATCCCACTAAAATGGACAATGCATATTAGAAATAATCAAAACTTAATTCAGTTCGGAAAGTCATAACTTGTAAAATAAATCATATTCAAACTTGTACTTAGAATAGCTCCTTAACAAAGATTCAAAATGAAATAAAATTGGTCTTAAGTTACCTAATGTCATTTCATACTTGTATTTACTTATTCTTATCCAAAATCATAAGTTCATATTATGTCATGAAAGCCAAATATCCAAAGTTCATAACTCAACTTGAATCACATTGGGAACTGGTTCAATAACCATAAAATCACAAGTTTTATTCAAACAAAGTTACAATAATCATAGGAACATTTTAGGCTAAAATCACAATAACTCATTTGTGGATCTAAGACTTGAAAACATAGGTTAGCTTAAATAATGCAAATTTGAGATACTTGAATTAAATTATGTAAAGCATTGATAAATATTCATAAATAGTCAGAAGATATATGAATAACCATAAATTAAGAAAATATCAATTATTATGCAATTATGCATAAATCAAAGATTGAAAATTCGTAATTCTAAATTTAGTTTCGAAGAGAACTTCTTGATTGAAAGAAAATCAACAATCAAACGCACATACCTTGCTTGATTAGCTTTGAGAAGATGAAGAGATTTGGTGGAGACCTTGAAGAATACTTAGCCTAAGTGTTGAGAGAGTTTTGGAGAGCAATGTCGATCAAGGGATTTAGTTTCTTTGAAGAGTGATGTAAAGACTAAGCAGAGGGGGTTATTTATACTAATTTGGGAGGGGGGTTATAAGGGTCATTTAATCATTAAAAAGTGGTCAAAAACATGTGCAGAAAAGGGGTGAAATCATATGGTGAATATGGGCTTTTTGACTCACTTTTAAAAAGAAGAAAGATGCCAAGCACATGGGAGTAGGCATGGGACCTAGGTATGGTAGCATTATCCTTTCTGGTGGTTCCATAGAATGACATGGTATGGTATCTAGTCATGCTAAGGACATGCCAAAGGCTACGTATGCAAGCCATGCAACAATGAAAAAAGAGTTACTCCTAAATAAGTCAATTACACAACCTTCACATATACCACCATTTCGAATAATTCCAAACGAAAACCAAACTTCATCTTTAGTATTAAATTCACATAATATTGCTCCCAAAATATTATACCAAGGATAAACCAATCACCCTTCTAAGACCACCTCAACAATCATATAACTAAATAATCAAATCGCTAAGATAATCTTTATTTCAAATTTTACTTAACTCAGTAGGAATTCACTTGAACATTATATTTTCATGCAAGTATAGGCTTAAAAACACCTAGTACATTACAATATTCCCCCCTTTGAATCATTCAACCACAAATGAGACAAGACTAGTTTGAATGAATAGGAACTGAAATAGTGACTAAGAGCTTAACATGTCAAAATGCAAAATAGAGCTTATTTTCATGCAAAACTTATAAAAGTAACATCAAAATAATTATGCATACTTAATAATTATTACAGTAATGAAATGGTATATAATGAGGAATTCAGACTCGAGGAATAGAATTACCTAAACATTACACTTGATTAATTGGGAAAAGATCGGAATATTTCTTCATCACGTCTAGTTCAGCTTCCCATGTAGTACTCTCAATATATTGGTTCCTCCAAAGCACCTTGACAGATGACACATCCTTATTTCTCAACCTCTAGACTTGTCGATCTAAAATTTGTATCAATACTTCTTCATAAGTTAAATTTTCTCCAACCTTCAAAACATCCAATGGAATTAAAGAACTTGCATCACCAATGCACTTCCTTAACATAGATATATGAAAAATAGGGTAAACCAACTCCATCTTATTAGGCAACTCAAGCTCATAAGCTACCTTTCCAACCCTTCTTAAAGTTTTGTAAGGACCCACAAATTTTGTGCTGAACTTGCCTTTTTTGCCAAAACGAACAACAACCTTCATTGTAGAAACTTTGAGATACACTCAATCTCCCACTTATAATTCAAGATCTCTCCTCCTCATCCGAATATGACTTTTGTCAGCTTTGAGCTACTTTTAATCTCTCTCTTATCATCCTCACTTCTCCATAACCTCCAAGACCAAATTCAGGACTAATAATTCTATTTCACCTACCTCAAATCAACCAATTGGTGATCTACACTGCCTACAATAAAGAGCTTCAAACGGAGCCATCTCGATGCTAAAATGATAATTATTGTTATATGCAAACCCAATAAGAGGTAAGTGACCATACCAATTACCTTTAAATTTCAAGACACATGCTCTCAACATATCCTTAAATGTTTGAATGGTTCTTTCAGCTTGACCATTTGTTTGAGGATGAAATGCGGTACTCAACTTAAATTTGGTACCCAAACTTTATTGGAATGCCTTGCAAAAAAGAGAAGTGAATTAAAGGCCACGATTTGATATTATTGACAAAAGAACACCATGTAACTGAACTAACTCCAGAATATATAACCTTGCATAATCTACAACACTATATAAAGTCTTAACCAATATGAAATGAGCTGATTTGGTCATATGATGCACAATCACCCAAATTGAATTATATTATTTTCGAGTTTGAGGCAATCTAACAATGAATTCCACGTTGATTTTCTCCCACTTCGAAGTTGATATTTCAATGTCTTGAGCTAGCCAACCTGGCCTTTGATGCTCAACTTTCACTTTCTGATAATTTAGACACTCGGCCACAATCTTGGCTATGTCGTTTTTCATATTACCCCACCAATAGACTTCTTTCAAATTTTGATACATTTTAGTGCAACCCAGATAAATGGAATAAGATGAATTATGAGCCTCTTATAAGATCAAGGTTCTCAATTTATTTACATCCGGCACACACAACTGGCTTTAGTATCTAAGGGCACCATCTTCCCCTTGTAAGAAAACCTTCACTTTCTTTTGTTTAACTAATTTCTTTAATTCAATCAAAGTAGGCTCAAGGTATAGCTTTGACTTCACATCAACAATCAAAGAAGATTGAGACCCATTATTAACAAATATGCCACCATCATTACCACCTTCCGACCTAACACCTAATCTAGCCAACTAATGGACTTCCTTTGCCAACCCTTTCTTTTCACCCTCAACATGACTCATACTACCCATGGTTATTCTACTCAAAGCATCGGCCATCACATTAGCCTTACCCAAATGGTAGTGGACACTCATATCATATTCTTTGAGAAATTCAAGCCATCTTCGTTGCCTTAGATTCAAGTCCCTTTGAGTGAACACATACTGCAAGCTCTTATGATCATTAAAGACATCTAGTGAACCCCATATAGATAGTGACGCTAATTTTTTAGAGCAAACACTGCCACTGCGACTTCAAGGTTAAGAGTTGGATAATTGCGCTCATGCACTTTCAGCTATCTAGCTATGACCTTACCATTTTGCATCAACATACAACCCAACCTAACCCTAGATGCATCACAATATATCACAAAATCATCCTAACCATATGGAAGAGTCAAGATGGGAGATGAAGTTTGCTTATCTTTCAATGTCTGAAAACTCTTCTCATATTCATCAGACCATACAAACTTGGACTTTTTTTGGGTTAATTTGGTCAAAGGGGATGCAATTGAGGAAAACCCTGCTATAAACCAACAGTAGTAACCTGCCAAATCAAAAAAACTTCTTATGTTAGATGGAGTTAAGGGTTTACGCTAGTTTCGCACTACCTCGGTCTTCCTTGGGTCTACCATAATACCTTTATCAATCACCACATGGCCAAGGAAAGAAACTTTTTTTATCAAACATTCACACTTACTGAATTTGGCATGCAATTTCTCATCTCTCAAAGTTTGGGAGTAGACTAGTATGACATCAATAAACATAACAACAAAAATATCAAGATAGGGTTTGAAGAACCAATTCGTAAGATCCATAACTAAGATTATGGAAACTATGATGAACTGACAAAGTAAAACTGGATAATTTACAATTCTTGGAAAGTGTATGTGCATGTATTAATTAACTCTTTTGTTTTGCATATTTCCTAGTGGTGGTCATCATTAGAACTCGCTTAGTATTACTGACTGTACCAAGGTATTAATAAATAGGAAAAGAGATTAATTAGTAGGATTCGATTAATGTGTTCTTGTCTAATCAACCGAATTGGACTATGGAGAGGTTGTAGTAGGACTAATAGGTAATGGTTAGTAATGCACACTATGGAGATATGCCAAGTAGCATAGTAAAATTCGTCTCTCACCTTTGGCCAAAGGGCTTAGTGATTTGTATGTTATATACTAGACAAGAATTAGGTTATTCGGTGATACTGTGTTGAGGAATCATGGGGAACACAATACCCTAGTGACTCTCTATTATTGATTTTCTCTTGTGATAGTTTATTTTACTTTCTTATTGATTATTACAAAAGCCCCTTTTTGGAGAATTAAATCGGTTAACTACTCAGGTTGCATTATTGGTGAATTTATCTTGAGTCTACGTATTCCATGTAGATTTGACCCTAACCTTGGTTAGATTTATTTCATGACAATGATTGCTTTATCTCTAAAAATAAGGTGTAACTTGGGTGATATAAGCCAGCACCCGTATCCCTTAATCATCTACTCAGGTGATTCCCAACAAATCCTTATTTGGCCCAAATTTAGTGTTAAAGGCCATGGAAAAGGTGAAGTTGATTAGGGAAAGGTTGAAGACAACTCAGAATCGCTAAAAGTCTTATTCAAATGTTAGAAAGAGGTATATTGAGTTTCTTTTGGTGATTGGATATGTGAAGGTTTCACTCATGAAGGGTGTAATGTATTTTGGTAAGAAGGGCAAGTCGTCGGTTTGTAGATCCTTATGAGATTATGGAGTGGAATGGGAATGTAGCTTGTAGGTTGGATTTATCTTCAAATTTGAGTTTTATTCACCCGGTCCTTCATGCCTCCATGTTGAGGAGATTGATTGGTGAACCTAATTTAATTGTGCCTTTGGAGGGTGTTGAAGTTGAGGAGTACTTGTCCTATGAGAAAGTTCCAAATGAAATTGTGGATAGACAAGTAAAGCAGACGCAACAAGGATATGGCTTCAGTTAAAGTACTTTAGAGAAATCAATATATGGAGAGTGCTACATGGGAGATAGAGGTGGACATGATGAGGTGATACCCTAATCTTTTCTAACATACTCAATCCTAAGGTATTAGGTCTTCCTACTCAAAATGGTCCTAATTCTTTCACTTTTGTGTTTCATGACATGACGTGCATACATATGCATGAAAACAATTTAAAAGATGTTTTGACATGAGTTTAATGACTTTATGATTTTTAAGTAATGAATTATGAATTGTGTCTTAATGTTGGAATGTTTTATGTTCAAGTCAAGCTTTTCAAGCTATGTTCTAGCACATTCGATGATGAATGATTTAAAGAGGAGATAATGTAAGGACCCAGACTTCGTAAGACCTTTCGATGCATAAATTTGAGTGATCGAACGTGTGTGAACAATGGAGAATGCTTGTGTATGCTTTGGGTGGAGTAAGAATAGATTTGAGGCTTGGTGGCCCTCCAAGGAACCTATCATGAGCTGTGGTCCTCATCACTAGCCGTGGAAGGAGCCTTGGAAAATGTCCCAGATGTCCAACTATGAATTTGGATAAGGCAAGCCACAAAAAGACCCTGCACGGGTTGAATGGCACTTTATGGGCCGTGTAGGATCTCATGTGACCTCCCACGAGCAATAGAGAGGTGCCTCGTGAAGTTCTTATCCCAAAATTATTTTCTAAGTATGAAATAGCCATCTTAAAACTTGCATCACTTGTACGGGCACTTGCACGACTTGTGTGACTTTGCATAAGTTGTGTTCCCTTCCTTGGAGATGAACTTGTCAAGAGATTGACCAAGTTTAGCTCCACGGACTACTGCACGGTCTGTGGACCCTTACACGAGCTGTGAGGCTTCTTGATGGGACCCTTGAGCACTTTTTGAAGCTCGTTTCATTAATAGCTTTTTTATAATTTTAGTTTTTTCTAAGGGTCGTTTATGAGTTTCTAACCTATCCTAAACCCCTAAAAATATCTATACTCCTCTGTTCTTACTCAAATTCATTCCATACATTTAGAATTCAAATTCTCTCATCTAAAAAACTCCTCTGTAGTGTGTCATTGAAGAATTAGCTTGGAGCTTAAGGAAGGATCTTCTTCTTCAATCAATTTCTTTTTGATTCTTTTTAATTATATAAGGTATGTGGGATTGGTTAATGGTCCCTTTCAACAATGAAGACCCTAAAAACTTTTACTCCTTGATTTATGAATTTTAAACTTACTTTGACTATCAGTTAATGTTGATTTAATTCAATTGAGATATGTGATATATTTAATTGATGTTTTTAAAGTGATTTAATCACTAATATTTTGAATTACATTGATATTATAAAGATCTGATTATGCATGTCCTCTTAAATGTTGGATTTAAGCATGAGTAATCTCAAGTATAATTCAAATGTGAATTTCATTATAGATTTACTTCAATTTCATATTATATGATTGATTAAAGTATGGATGTCTATTGACCATGCTGGTCTCTCATCATTCATGGTATATGCATACATGAGCATTGGTTTTCACGAATATTATGATGTGGCTTAAGACCCTACTATGTTGATGAACATGATTTTGATGAAAACTATGGTTATGAAAAGTAATAACATAATATACATGATATATCTCTTTGAGCAACTTTTGGTGTTTACACCATTATCAATATATGTGAATGAGCTATTCCTATGCATGAAAGTACGATATGAGATATGATTTGACTCTTTAGCCTAAGTGTGCATAATTATGAAGAATGTTGGATTTTAAGCCTAAGTATACACTGAAATGATTTGAAATGACTTATGCCTCTTTGAAAAGCATGTATATGTATATGTATTCTTGTAGGATAATGACTTAGCACCGACAGAGCTTATGGGAGGAGGGATATCTACAAGGGTCCAGTACCTAAATCCCATAACTTTGTGCTAGCATAGGTATATGTTTATACACCTCTAAGGGATGGTTATGATATGAATATGAAAGTCCTTCCAAAATGAACGGGTTGTAAGGAAGGTGTCCGTCATACCAAAATGACCGAGTCGTAAGGGGTGGTCTAGATTACCTTTGACAAGTAGTCTACTCTTACTTGATGAGAGGCTTTCATCAGACATGGTCATGTAATAGCTTGTATGGGTTTGAGATATCTGTTATGGTCATATCCCCACTATGTTGAAGTATAATGGCATTACATGCATCATGGATTTCATGGCATATTGATATACTATTCTTCCTTGTATATATACTTCTTTCCATATATATGCCCTTGTCATCTAAAATTCAATGCAGGTTGATGAGTGTATATGCATTGCATGCCTGTAAATTTAGTATAATCAAATGTACTAATGCATACTATTTACTTACATGATCTAACCATGTAGGGATTAGACACTATCTTCATCCACCTCTTGATGATTAGCTCAAATTATGAAAGTTGTTGTAGTAAGTCCTATCATCCAAAGACAAGCCACCATCTATCTACCAATTATGTTGTTTCACTTATGTTTTATTTACTTTGAGGGTGAGCTCCGGGATGTGTCTTGGCTCCCCTCTTATTTTATGACTTAGAGGTATTGTTGGACAACATGTAGACTCTTGTATGGATTTGTACTATGTCATGTTATTTGCTTATGGAGATTTTGATTATGGCTATCTATTGAATATTTATGATATGATGATTTGCTTATGATGACATGTGAAAAGTCCTTAAGTCCCATTCTATCTCTATAGCATGAGTCATACTTACTTGCCCCTTAGTTTTTACGTGCTATGTACTATGTAGATCATGCTAACCCCTGCCACTATGACATCCCCATAGCGTGAGTCATATTTTCTCATCGTTTAGAATTATGTGTTTATCTCTTTATAAAATACTTTTGAACTGATGATGTGTATGCAGATGCTACGAGAATTATTTGGGGACTCTCGTGTTCCTATTCGCCATGCCTCTATTAGGCTCTAGGCTTGGGTTGTGACACAACACATGCACAACTGCACTGATTTTTTGGATTCAAAGTACTCAGTTCCTTCCATAATTTCTTCGTCCTTGTGTAATGTACAGTAATGTCCAAAACTCCCTATGTAACATAACTACTTTCCTTCTATATTTGGTATAATTTTGCCTCATTAGTCTAATCATATCTATCCTCGAATTCATTCCAAAGTTCCATAAAATCATTCACATATTCAACACTATCAGAGATCTCTTTACTTGGGGAATCCAAAATCCATGATATCACCGTATCATCACATCTTTGCTATTGATGAAAAAGAGGTGAGTTTGCATATGGCTTCCTACAACCCCCATCAGTGAAGCCTAACTTGTTCTTTACTGAAAAAGCTTACATAACTCTTCTTCTCGAGGATCTATACCCATCTCTATCAAATTGATCTAGTACGAGCATCATACCTGGGTTATTTGGAGGATAAACATATGATGCACTGTTGTATCAACAACAACAATGTTGGACTCAGTTGTAGTAGAACCACCTTCCTCAGTCTCCATAGATGTAGTGTTGCTCGACTTCATTAACAAACAAAATTCACACAAGAAACAAAATATGAAAAAGACAAAAAATCTACTAATCGAATTAGATCCAGGAACAATTCAAAAGGGAAGGAATGCTAAATTCCAATAGAAAATCGATTATACATATCAATCGAGAAGAAAATTTTGGGAATGAAATTACGGAAGCAACAAATCACTAGTTAACAAGAACAAGGATTAGGGGGGTGAATTCATCGGCCTTACTTTAATACCATATTAAAATTCACAGTTATTGAGAGGATTCAGCTGGTAGTAAAGCCATAGCTGACCTAAGCTTTAGAATAAATGGAACTCTCAAAAACTTTTATTGAGTAGTCTAACATATATATATATATATACACACAAGTTAATGAGAATGTCAGTTGTAGCCACCTAAGACATGTGGAGTTTTAACCAATTAACTAACTACTAACAACACAAATAACTAGGGATGTGATCTAACTAACCAAGTAAGGGGTTCATTAACTGACTAGTTGAATTGTAAACACACTCTAAGATATCATAATTAAGTACATAATAAGAATGTAATCTTCACTAGAGGGTTTAACAAGAGATAGGGTTGGCAAAAAGGATAATGTATAGGGAAAAGGCATAAGTTTCCCCCTGAAATTGTCCCGAAAGTCTCGTACAAACCTTAACTAGTTAAGTGACCTATTACACACCTCTATTTCTCAAAATTGAAACTTTTTATCCCTTCCAACCCCAAGCCCCAGGCGCGTTTCATCCCACATATGATAGCGCGTCACGACACTGATATAATTAATTTTTTTTAAAATTAAATTTATCCTTTTTTTTAGAAAGGAACAAACCCACCACCTGACCCATTTTTTTTAATAAAAAAAGTTAGAACCCTAATTCTTCAACCAAAATCTTCACCCAAAATATGGAGAGTCAAGACCCAAATTTAAGGAGAATCAAAGGTAACTTGTTATTCTTTTCTCTCTTTATCATTATCATCTCTTATCCATTGTGATTTCTTTCTCTTTTTTCGTTAAAAAATTTCCTTTTTTTCAGATTGTGAGTTGATCAATGTTTTTTATTAAAGCTTCTATAATGACTTGAATAAGCTTGACTAGGTTGTGTATGCAAGAGGAAGACAATGAATTAGAAGAGTTGTGATGGAAGCGCAAATTTGTTCTGCCATTGTTGACCTCTTCGACCCCAAAAAATCTTGGTAGAAGATATTGGAGTTGTCCTTACTATGGGGTAATTTTTTTTTCAAAAGTTGATCTTCAAGACTCATATATTCATCTTCAAGAATCATATATTATGTTCACTTTAGAGTGATAGATCGTGTGATTTTTAGCTTTGGAAGGATGACTACATTGATCCAAGATCAGAATTTGTTATTTCTAAGAGCTTGAGCAAAGATTGAAGCTTCTGGTAAAGATGAAGCCTTCAAAAAGGTTGACTATAACCATACTAGGTCAACTAATTTTATTGAAAACAAAATAAATGTGAACAAGATAAAGTCGAAGCTGGACAATTTTGATGATGAATTAAAGAGGATGAAAGTAATTGAGAAGAAATGAAAAATTAAGTTGGTCAAGTCCAAGGAAAGGGAGAAACAACTTTGAATTGCTGTCTAGTGTATTTGTATTTTAGGTATAAGTTTTATATTTCAAAGCATATGGTCCTTGAAAGGATATCTAAGGAAGTTGACATGATCAACACCTTCTGTTATATATGGTATTTATGCATTTTTACAGGAGAACTAGGGAGAAATTTATGTCTTCTTTCTTGTATTGACAATGCTGTAAGGGATTAGAAATAAATATTGTATTGACAATATTTTGTAATGAAGAACCTTTTTCTTTGTGTAATGAAAATTTATTGGTTGGAAGATCCCTTTCCTTTTTTCTAATTCTTGATTAAGCTAATATTTCATTGTCAAAAATGTTAAAATACTGAAGCAATTTACTTGAAAATTTTTATTAATTACCACAATTTACAATGACCTATAGATACAAAATCATTAAAGTGTCAATTCAGTGTCATAAATACAATCTTTTATAATACAAAATAAGTTTCAATTCACAGCTACAAATTAAAACATAGTCAGCTGTCAAAGTAATTGTCAAAACAAGTGCCATAGTAAAATAAGTAGCACTAAAATGTAGCTACCAGTTCACTATCAAAGCTGTTAAAAATGCAATTGCACCTACTAATTCACTGTTAAAATGCAGTCACAGCTATCAATTCATTGTCTTAAATAGTTACAGCTACTAACAAAATAAATGTTTACATTGCACTGCCAAAAAACTATCATTATAGCATTAAATATTGTCGAAGTGAGAATTAGAGCTCTTTTGACTCAAATATGCAGCCTTAGATCTTGTCTCAATTTGCTTTGTTGCTCTTATTTCTTGAATTTCACTTGAGGTCATTGCTTGTTTATCCTTCAATTTCACACCAATTGTTGGTCTATATCTAAAATCTCCAGTGACAAAAGCTGAAGGCTTGACATTTATAAATCTTTCATTAGACATTCCAGGCTGGTTAAATGAAAATAACTATATTAGCTTATGTCAATAAAATATAGTAAATTATAATTAAGAATAGGAATACTTACATTAATAATTGTTGCACCACTTTGTATGTCTAATAGCCCCATTCCAATAATTCTTCTTGTACTAGCAGCACAACCCTAAAAAGTAATAAAATATTCTAAATATTGAGTAAGACAACTGATATATAACACATGAAGTAGAACTATATTACCTTTTCTGTTGAACCTTTTGCCCTAACCCTTTCTCTTCCAATTGGAGCAGAAGTGTTGATGTTGCTCTAGCAACATGTGATGGTCTTGGGCCAACAACAGCATCAGTTAATGGTCTTGGGACATCAGCAGCAACAGGTGATGGTCTTAGGTCACTGCCGCTAGAAGTTGATGGTCTTAGGCCATCAGTAGTAGCAGGTGATGCTCTGGGGCTAGTGCCAATAGGAGTTTGATGGTCTTGGGCGATCAGCAGCAGCAGGTGATGCTCTTTGGCCATCAGTAGCAGCCTTGGACCTTAATCTTGGGCCATCAGCAGCAGCAGGTGGTGCTCTTGGGCCAGTGCTAACAGCAACATATGATGAACTTGCACTAGCAGAAGCATCAACAGAAAACTTTCTTTTATTGTGACCCTTGTTGTGACAATTGCTGCATGAAATCTCAGTCCTTCTTTTGGATAGCTTATGATTTTTTAGTTTCACCTTGCTCTTTCCTCCTAACCTTTCTAGGTCTTCCTGGTATTTTCCTAACATGAGGTGGTATAACAAGGATATTTTATGATTTTGGCCATATTTTCATATACAAAATTGGCTGAATGAAGTAGTTGTATGTCTCCATGTAAGTTTCTATGTTATACCAATGGAAAATATAGTCAGTTGGGTCTAATTTACTATGATAAAGGGCAGCTATTGCATGAGGACATGGTATGCTTTTCAACCTCTATGCTCTGCAACTACAAGTTTGTCTATAGACCTCCACTACATATCTGTATGATCCATGATGTATCTCATACCCTATATCTGAATTTCATTGAATGTTGTATTTCATTGACTTGGCAGTATTTTCTTGCAGAACCTTCATTGTCATTGTAAAAGTATCACTGATCCAACTATTGCAAAACTATCTGCCCTATTCTTTTAATCATTTTTACCCTAATTTCTTCAAACATGGTAATTATAGTTTTGTACCTTGCTGCTAATATTCATGCATTAAAGTATTCAATCATGTTATTGTCAAAAATATCACACTTTGTGGTAAAACTAGAGTAGGCCTTGCTCCATCTTTCTAGGTTATAATACAACAAATTATCAACCATATTATTCCCTAATCTTTTCATATAACTAAGGTTATCCTTTAATTCAGCCTCAAAAGAAGACCTTGCACATATCCAAAAGCAACTTTTTCTTTCAATTTCTCTCTAAATCTTGGATCAGTTAGCAAGGATGTGTCTAGTACACATCCTATGCTCAGCATTTGACAAATAAATACTTATGGTATTTTCAAGACCCTATAAAGAATGAAATTAAATAGTCATAAACCAGAAATCTATTCAACTCTCTTAAATGAAGAACCAAACTAATAGTTATAAACAAAGATTCACAAGAGTCATAAACTAAAAAAAAATCAAACTAAACTAAGAATAACTGTCATAAATAGTAACATAACAGAATCTAAACTAACAGTAACATAGTCATAAACTAATAGTAATAGAGTCATAAACTAATAGAGTCATAAAATAAACAATACAATAGAGTCATAAATAGTAATATAACAGAGTTATAAAACTAATCTTTTACATATGTGTTATGACAGTCATATCAGTTCCATCTCCTAGCTGAAGATCTTCCTTCGCAAACCTGACAAACCAACTGAAAGTGTGTTGATTTTCAGCCTCTACCATTGCTCAAGCTAGTGGCAGCATTTGGTTGTTACCATCCTTACAAACAACAATCAATAACTGACCTTTAGATATTCCCTTTAGAAAATAACCATCCAAACAAATGTACTTTTTACAACCAAAAAAGTAAGACTTCTTTATTGCATCAAAACATATGCAGAAGCCTTAAAATATTTTTTTACCATCTTTAAATGTTCCTCTTGAAGCTTGACTACACATGTACTACCTGGATTAATTCTTAATAATTCATCTTTATAGTCTAAGATCCTCCCAAACTCAAGATTGTAGTCGCCCATCAACTCTTGTAATACCTTATTTCTTGCTCCTACTAAGGGTGCAATGGACCAGTTTTTCTCCAGTTTGGACCGGTTCCATTTTGGTCCCAATTAAATTGGTAAGGAACCGGCACTAAGGGTACTAGAACAAGTACCGAAATTGAAGAGGGTTTCGACCCGATAGTTTCAATTTTGATAAATTTGATTCCGGACCGATAAAATCGATAAATGATAATATTTTTTCCCCTTCCACAACGGCTCTCTAATGGATAGTAATGGCTATTTAGTCATTTTTTGATCATTTTAATAGTTTGGAGGGGGGGACACCATTCTCCCCTCAATCCTTTACACCCCCTACCTCTTAACCCCCTAACATTATAAATTCAACTTTTTTTTATTTTTTCCACAAATTCAATAATTCTCTAATAATTTCTCTCAAATCTCAATATCTCATTCTCTCAACAATTCTCAGTTCTCAATCTCTCTTATAAATTATTGATTAGTTAGAGTTTGAAGATTTTTTTTGAAGTGCAATCAAGCTTCAATTAGCATTTCTCAATTCTCACTTTTAGTTATACGTCTGCTTTTATGCAGACGTTCGGTATAATCGTTTTAACTTTATTCTTGTTACTTATTTATTTACTAAGTTACTATTTTTTTTATATTCATCATTTGATCTTGTTTGTTTGAAATTTTAAATTATAATTTATTATTTTAAATATGAATTCACTAAAAAGACTTGAAAAAAAAAGTAATATTCCGGGAAAAATGGCAAAAGTAGTTCTAGTAAAAATTTATCGCCCAAATTTAAAGTTAATACTAATAATTTAACTCATATCAATTAAACTTCATTTATGTCACGTCCTATAGAATTTAATTCTTGAAATGAAATAGACCACGAAAGTTTAAATAGATATTTTAATTTTGAAGAAGATTTGGATGAAAAAGTTGAAATAGAAAATTATGAAGATGATGACGACTCTACTAGTCTCGCAACGGAATTATCCACCAGGCCCCAACCCCAAGAAGATGTTGTCTCTTCTACCTTGTTTACTAAAACTAGTAAAGCCGAATGACCTAAAAGATCTTTAGCTTGACAATTTTTAGTTCAAAATGAGGAAAAAACTACAGTTCAATGTATGAAATGTAAAAAAATAATGAATCATTTGACTATTGGGGCGTATGGAGGGACGAGACGATTAACTACGCATTTGAGAAAATATAATCCTGAATTTGCTCGTCTAGAAGCTTTGAATAGATCCAATAAATGAAGAATCTATTGGTGCAGGTGGTTCAAATATGGTCCAAAGTGTTTTAAATATGTCCAATTCGGCTGATTCAAGCAAACCCTTCAAGTATAATATAGAAAAAGATTTTGAACAAATAGCAAAAATGGTTATTGTTTGTGGTTTGCCTTATAGTTTTTCTTTGCATCCCGATTTTAGTCATTATATTTGAGAAGTATATAACCTATCTTTTCTAGGTTTTACAAGGAACACTGTTAAAAATGTTATTTTTCAATATCAAGTTGAACATTGTCATTATATTCTTTGCTTATTTGCTTATTTTGATGGTAAATTTTTTATTATGTCTGATATAGGTCATAGTATTAATGGTAATAATCATTTTACTCTTACCATTCATTGGATTGATTACGACTGGAACATGAAATGTTACTGCCCAATCCCGGGACCATGACTCGTGCCGATTAGGCACTTAAACCAACATTAAATCACAAAACCTTAGCTTAAAGACTTACCAGTCTACCGAAAATTTGGCAGAGTTTCCTCTGTTTTATTGACTAACCGCACCTGCAGCAGCTCCCAGAACATACAGAAACGTGTACACATATATATATAAAAGTAAAAGCGGTCCGATAAGGTCACCGTTGCGGTCCTGCCACCTAATAAACATGACACTAGTATAAATACACAATGCGGTCCCGCCGCCTAATCCAATATCCAAAATCATACAATACACCCATAACCCACAAGTATCCACAGACCTCTAGACCAAAGTACTGAACGATACGCATTTGTCAATGCATTTACAAAATATAGAGACATGTGAGGCTACCCAAACCGGCTCCTGAAACAAAAGGGGCGCTTCAACGGCAACAAGAATCCTAATGTGGATGGTCTCTCACCTGTGCGTCTGTACCTGTGGGCATGAAACGCAGCCCCTGCATAAAGGGGGTCAGTACGATATATGTACCGAGTATATAAAGCGGTAAAGGATATGTAAAATAGTAATGCAATCCTGTATGACAGTAACAATCCACAGTAGAGATAGAAGAATCAGATCAAGGCAACCTTAAACATACCTTTAGAAAGGAATTCAACCAAACACATCGAAATGGACCTGTCACAAGTTTCATCAACATTAGAGGTGAGCTATAGGCGTTACGTATCACCGTTCCTGTAGTCACGTCATGTGATAGATGGAGTATAAGTGAAATACAAGCACTTTATAGGATAGGTGAGGTACAAGCATTACATATCGTCATCCCTGTAGTCACGTCATAGGATAGATGTAGAATAAGTGAAATACAGGCATTACGTATCGTCGTCCCTGCATTCACATCATGGAGTAAAGAAAGACTAAGTGAGATACAGGCATTACGTATCGCCGTCCCTGTACCCACTTCAAAGGACATGTATGGTATAAGTGAGATGCAGGCGTTACGTATCGCCGTCCCTGCATCCACTTTCTAAATCAGGTGGGCTACAGGCGTTACGTATCGCCGTCCCTGTGCCCC
>JAOTQJ010022119.1:0-16769 GCA_025642045.1 Solanum sejunctum | reverse complement strand
AGTGATTATTTGTTATGGATATCGAAGTGGTACTTAATGATTGTGATTTGATTGACTGATATATTTGTTGTGATTGGACTGCAATCCCAAGACCATAGAATCCATTTATAATCTTGAACTTGATCTCTCAAAGTGATGCCTTGAATAAAGAAGTCTTGATGAAATATTGATAATGAAGTGAAAAGTAATGATAAAGAATAATGAATTATATGTATTGGATCGGGTGTCACATTCCGACACATATACATATATTGGATCGAGTGTCATATTCCGACACATATACATATATTAGATTGAGTGTCACGTTCTCACACATATACATATATTGGATCGGGTGTCACGTTCCGACACATATACATATATTGGATCGGGTGTCACGTTCTGACACATATACATATATTGGATCGGGTGTCACGTTTCAACACATATACATATATTGGATCGAGTGTCACATTCCGACACATATCTATCTATCTATATATATTGGATCGGGTGCCACATTCTGGCACTATAATAACTAAGGAAGACATATTAAACAAACTTAATATACTCAATGTCAAAGAACCTATATCCTAAAAGAAATATGATATGAAGGCCTGCGTCCTCACGTTTTTATTGATATCGTTGATTTGATGTGTACTTATTCTTGCTATTACTACCTATTAAGTGTTATGGGTTATCCCTTGCAGAGTATTTTATGCAGGTTGTGGTTGTGTGGGTTTTGGTTGGAGTGTTAGGAGTACCAATATTATATATTACTTAACTTTGTGTTTATTAGTTCACTTGTGGAGTATCGTATGTTTAGTATTCACCCCCTTGCTACAATAATTTTATAGGTTATAAGCCTGAATTATCGTGATACTCTCTATTCTCCCCTATCCGAGACTTCCCGTGCAGATTGCTAGAGGTGGCTCTTTGTCATCCCAGCTAACTTCTTATTCCCATTTATGATGTTGTTCTATTATATTGACAATATTATTTGATACTTGCATTTTCTTTCGATTCTATTGTAATACATTAGAAGCTTGTGCACGTGACAACCAGGTTTTGGGGGATTTTCACTAAGTTGAACTATTATTTTTATTATAATTCCTCATTTTTAATGTTACAGTTGGGTTATAGGCTGACTTGTCTTGGTGGAATAAGACGAGTGTCGTCACGCCCATTTTTGGGTCGTGACAGTTGGTATCAGAGTCAGGTTCATAGGTCTCACGTGCATACAAGCTGAGTCTTAGTAGAGTCTCAAGGATCGGTACGAAGATGTCTGTACTTATCTTTGAGAGGCTAAGGAGAGTGTTAGAAAACCTCTCTTTATTTATTCTCTCTTATTGTGCATAGTGATGTTCGTTGGTAATGAGTATGCCTGTGTTCTTTTGACAGATGGCGAGGACTAGAGCTACGGTTCCTAGTAGTAGAGGTGAGGCAACTCCTGAGGCAGTTGTCGAGGCCCCAGTTAGAGTTAGGGGCAGAGCTCGAGCCAGAGGTCGTGCTTTTAGAGCAACGCCAACAAGAGGTCATGCTAGGGAGGTCTCTTCAGAGCCTATGGCTGACCTTAGAGGGAACCAGGTTCCTTCAGAGCGTGCATCTTCACCGTTGTTACAGGATACTTTATTAAGGGTGCTGAATGTACTTGAGAGTTGCAGTAATGCGAGAGCCACACCAGGCGGTCCTCAAACTAGAGAAGGAGCTCAGACCCCAGATCAGCATCATGTTCCACTAGTCCATAATCCGGTAGAGCAGCCACCAGTGGGTACTAGAGTTGAGATTGATCCTCCACCAGCTGTTGAAGTTCGCGGTGCACCTATGGCTACCTTGACTGAGAGTGAGCAGCTCTGCTATGAGATGTTTAGGAAGATGAACTCACTTCAATTCCAGGGCGAAAGGACGGAGGATGCTCATGAGTTTGTAACTACTTATAGGGAGCTATTGGATATTGTTGGCTTAGCTGAGTCACACGGGGTTCGATATGTTACTCTTCAGCTGCGTAGGCCGGACAGAGAATAGTGGAGGACATATTCAGGATCTTTGCCTGTGGATCTCCCACAGTATCTTGGGAGATGTTCTCTGCTGCTTTTTATGATAGATTTGTCCCTTGGAGTGTGAGGGAAGAAAGTCGATTGAGGTTTGAGAGTTTGAGACAGGAGGGCTTATCAGTCGTCGAGTATGAGACCCATTTTTGTCAGCTATCTAGACATGCTATGGCTATTATTTTAAATGACACACAGAAGGTTCGTAGGTTTCTGAGAGGGTTAACCTATTCTATCCGACAGGCGGTGTTTAAAGTATCTAAAGATGGGGCCTCTTTCCAATATATTGTAAGTTCTGCTAAGGAGGTAGAGATGATGGAGAGGGAAGTGTTTAGAGATCCTAAGAGGGCCCGTGAATTCGGTCAGTCTTTTGGTACCTTATCTAGAGGTAGAGGGTTCCATAGAAGTGATGGGTCATCCAAGCATCGAGGACCAGTTCATGCATCATTACCTACTTCTATGGATGGTCAGACATATCGTGGGCATACAGGGCGAGGTAGCTATGGTAGTTCGTCAGGATTTGCTCATCAGTCCTAGAGTTAGAGGTTTTATTATGAGTATGGAGACCCTAATCACTTTAGATGACAGTGTCCCTTATCGAGGGGACAAGGTTAGCCCTACCCTAAATCTTCAGTTCAGACTAGACCACCGGCACCACCACCATATAAAGGGCGAGGCAGAGCTCAGACAGATAGAGGTGGTCACATTCCAAGTAGAGGAGTGAGCGGTTTTGTAGCCCCACCGAGTAAGGGTAGAGGCATCGCTTAGACAGGCGGTGGTAGGGGACCACATTGCTACGCATTTCCAGCGAGGCCCGAGGCAGAGGCTCCTGATGCAGTCATTACAGGTATTATCCCAATTTATCGTCAATCTACGTCTGTATTATTTGATCCTGGATCTACCTACTTCTATGTGTCATCCTACTTTTCACTTGGATTTGACTTGCTATGTGATTGTATGCATGTACCCACTTATGTTTCTATAGCAGTAGGTGAGCCTTTAGTGGTGGATCGAGTGTATCGAACTTGTCTTGTTTCTTTGTCTGCGTATGATACTTAGGTAGATATGATTATTATGAAGATTCTAGATTTTAATATTATCTTACGGATGGATTAGCCCCCATATCCTGTTATTCTTGATTGCTATGCAAAAACGGTGACCTTAGCCATGTCTGGGGTACCAAAAATTGAGTAGAAGGGTGATAGTGGCTCTTATCCAAGCAAAGTCATCTCTTACGTCCGTGCTCAGAAAATGATTGATAGGGTATGTATGTCTTACTTGGATTTTATCCAGGTACTAATGTTGATCCACCTTCTAGAGAGTCTATTTCGGTAGTTCAAGAGTTTGTCGATGTGTTTCCCACTGACCTTCCAGGTGTTCCTCCTGATAAGGATATTGACTTTCCTATTAACTTAGATCTAGGCACAAAGCCCATCTCCATCCCTTCATATCGAATGGCTCCAGCTGAGTTAAAAGAATTAAAAGAGCAACTTCAAGATTTATTGAGCAAAGGGTTTATTTGTCCTAGTGTGTCACCTTGGGGTGCTCCAGACTTGTTTGTGAAAAAAAAAGAGAAGATGGTTCATGAGGATGTGTATTGATGATAGACAGCTGAATACAATGACTGTCAAGAACAAATATCCATTTCCTCATATTGATAACTTGTTTGATTAGCTTCAGAGAGCAACTTTGTTCTCTAAGATTGACTTGAGATATGGTTATCATCAGCATAACATTAGAGCATCAGATATTCCTAAGACAGCTTTCTGAACTCGTTCCGGCCACTATAAATTTTTGGTGATGTCCTTTGGGTTGACTAACACCCCTGCAGCATTTATGGAGTTGATGAATAGGGTATTTCGTTCGTACTTAGATTCTTTTATCATAGTATTTATCGATGACATTGTGGTGTATTCCAAGACTGAGGCTGATCATGTCAATCACTTGAGGATAGTGTTACAGAGGTTGACGGAGAAAAAACTATATGCAAAATTCTCCAAGTGTGAATTTTGACATAATTTGGTGGTATTCTTGGGGCACGTGGTATCTAAAGAGTGGATTATAGTGGATTTAGCGAAGGTAGAGGCAGTTAGGGGGTGGATGAGACCTACTTCATCTACTAAGATTCATAGTTTTATGGGGTTAGCCGGGTAATATTGACGGGATATTCAGGGGTTTTCTTTCATTGCAGCCCCACTGACTATACTAACTAGGAAGAATTATCCTATCCATGGCTTAGAGCTAGAAATTGTGGTTTTTGTTCTTAAGTTGTGGAATCATTACCTATATTGGGTACATTGTGAGGTCTTCACTAATCATAAAAGCCTTCAGTATATATTCAGTCAAAGGGATCTTAACTTGAGATAACATAGGTGGATGGAGTTGCTAAAGGACGATGATTTAACCATCCCATATCATCCGAGGAAGGCGAATGTTGTGGCTAATGCCTTGAATAGGAAGACCTCTAGCATAGGGAGTCTAGCCACCATTCGAGTGGAGGAGCGACCTTTGGCCAGGGATGTTCAACATCTAGCTAATGGCCTAGTCAGGTTACAGCACAAGGGCGGTGTACTTGCTTTCCTTGAGGATCTTTCTTCCTTGATGGACCAAATTCGAGAAGGTCAGTTTGAGGATGAGAAGTTATGCCTCGTCAGAGACAAAGTGACCAGGGGAGAGGCTAAGTAAGCAGTGCTCGATCCTGATGGTGTTTTAAGGATCGAAGGTCGAGTCTGTGTGCCTATTATAGGTGATTTGATTAGATTGACTCTTGAGGAGGCTCACTATACTCGTTATTCCATTCATATAGGAGCAACAAAGATATATCATGACCTAAGTCAACACTATTGGTGGTGTGGTATGAAAAAGGATATTTCAGAGTTCGTGGCTAAGTATTTGACTTGTCAACAGGTTAAGTGTGAGCACCAACGGCCTGGAGGCGAGCTTCAGAAGATGCTTATTCCTACATGGAAGTGGGAACGAATTACTATGGATTTTATGGTGGGTTTGCCCACTATTATGGGTGGTTATGACTCTATCTGGGAGGTTGTTGATCGATTGACTAAGTTTGCACATTTCATTCCGATTAAGGTCAAGTACACAACGGAGAAGTTAGCTGATCTTTACATCAGTCAGATTGCATGGTGTGCCAGTTTCTATTATTTCTGATTGGGGTTCACCCTTCACTTCACATTTTTGGAGGGCTTTGCAGCACGGTCTAGGTACTTAATTGGATATGAGCTCAGCTTTTTACCCTTAGACAGATGGACAGTCTGAGTGGACTATTCAGGTGTTGAAGGATATGTTACGAGCGTGTGTGATTGATTTTGGTACACGCTGGGACCAACACTTGCCCTTAGCAGAGTTTGCCTACAATAATAGCTATCATTCCAGTATTTAGATGGCTCCGTTTGAGGCATTATATGGTAGACAGTGTAGATCTCCTATTGGTTGGTTTGATGCTGCTGAGATGGACTCATTAGACGCACAAATTCTGAGAGATGCTATGGAGAAGGTTCGCATGATTCAGGGTAGATTGTTGACAGCCTAGAGTCGGCAAAAGATTTATATAGTTAGGAGGGTTCGAGCATTAGAGTTTATGGAGGGTGATTACAATTGGCTCAGAGTATCACCCATGAAGGGTGTGATGCGATTTGGGAGGAAGGGCAAGCTTAGCCCTTGATTTATTGGCCTATTTGAGATTTTGGAGAGAGTTGGAGAGGTGGCCTATAGACTGGCCTTGCCACCTAGCTTATCATCTGCACATCCTATGTTCCATGTCTCCATGTACCGAAAGTATGTGCCCAACGAGTCTCATATACTCTTATTCGATTCGATGGTATTGAGTCCAGACTTGTCATTTGAAGAAGAGCCTATAACTATATTGGATAGACAGGTACGAAAGCTCAGAAACTAAGAGATAACATCTGTGAAGGTACAATAGAAGGACCATCCAGTTAGAGAGGTGACTTGGGAGATGGATTCTGACATACGTGCTAGATATCTACATCTCTTCGAGGCTTCAGGTACTTTCTTTTACCTTATGTTTGAGGACGAACATGATTTTTAGTGGTGGATAATGTAATGACCCGTTAAGTCATTTTGAGACATAGGATTTTATATACTATAAAATATTTAGCTCATGAAATTTAATGGGGGCACTTTGGACTATTTAATATTTTATTATTTAGTTAAGGGATAATTTAAATAATTATTTTAGTTGGTGGATTAAAAAAATATTTAGTTAATATCCTATATTATTTATCCCCTGTTAATTAAAAAATATATATAATAATATATGTATAAATATAATAGAAGGGCTGCCAGACCTATCAAAGAAACTAAAGAAAAGATGAACGACTTCGTGTGCGACAGTGAAGAAACTGCTGCAGGTAAAACAATTCTTGCTGTAAATCTCTTTCTAGGTGGGGACATGGAACTTGTAAAATACAAAGTCATTAGTGTTATGTTTAATTTTGTATTGGAACAATGGTTGGCTAGGAGGCATGCAGACATAATGGAAATCATTATTATATTGTTAAGTGGTAGGATTGAAAACATAAGTTACACATGCAAATCAATTGCAGCGTCCCTTTTTTCCCTACTGTATGCTAAATTGTTAATTTAATAAACTAATGATTAATCATTACGATGAATAGATTAATATTATATTTACTTGTGTTGATTTATTTTATAATCATGTTAGTATGATTTAAGTATTAATATTGTAGTACGAGTAACTAAATATTAGGTTTATTGAATTATGTGAACACCAAGTTGTGTTATTTGGAGGTTTTAAGACTTAACCCTAGGGTTGGAATTTAGGGAATAAATGATAGAATTGGATGAGTTTTTGGGTCTAAACCAGTCATATAACAATATGAGTATTAGTAGTTTTGAAATCTTATTTTTAGTAATTTATTTAACTAGATTGTGGTGCTACGGATTTCATTCGAGAGGGGAAGACTCAAGTGTTTGATTGATCGTGATTTGAATAAGGCAAGTGGATTTCTTAATCTTTGTTAAGTATATATAATCTTATACTTCTTGTGTGAGGTGTTGGGAATGATTTGTGTAGGATTTGATTGGAACATTTTGAATTGGGTACTTATCTTATGCTGATAGTTGACTTGTGAATTAATGATGGAGGTCTATTATATGTGAAATAGTGATTATTTGTTATGGATATCGAAGTGGTACTTAATGATTGTGATTTGATTGACTGATATATTTGTTGTGATTGGACTGCAATCCCAAGACCATAGAATCCATTTATAATCTTGAACTTGATCTCTCAAAGTGATGCCTTAAATAAAGAAGTCTTGATGAAACATTGATAATGAAGCGAGAAGTAATGATAAAGAATAATGAATTACATATATTGGATCGGGTGTAACATTCCAACACATATACATATATTGGATTGGGTGTCACATTCCAACACATAGGCATATATTGGATCGGGTGTCACGTTCTGACACATATACATATATTGGATCGGGTGTCATGTTCCAACACATATACATATATTGGATCGGGTGTCATGTTCCAACACATATACATATATTAGATCGGGTGTCACGTTTCGACACATATACATATATTAGATCGGGTGTCACGTTCCAACACATATACATATATTGGATCGGGTGTCACATTCCAACATATATATATCTATCTATATATATTGGATCGGGTGTCACATTTTAGCACGATAATAACTAAGGAAGATATATGAAACAAACTTAATATAATCAATGTCAAAGAACCTATATCCCAAAAGAAATGTGATATAGAGGCTTGCGTCCTCACGTGTGTTATTGATATCGTTGATTTGATGTGTACTTGTTCTTGCTATTGCTACCTATTAAGTGCTATGGGTTATCCCTTGCTAAGTATTTTGTGCAGGTTGTGGTTGTGTGGGTTTTGGTTGGAGTGTTAGGAGTACCAGTATTCTATATTACTTAACTTTGTGTTTATTAGTTCACTTGCGGAGTACCTTGTGTTTAATACTCACCCCCTTGCTACAACAATTTTGTAGGTTATAAGCCCGGATCATCGTGATACTCTCTACTCTTCCCTGTCCAAGACTTCCCGTGGAGATTGCTAGAGGTGTCTGTTTGTCATCCCAGATGACTTCTTACTCCTATTTATGACGTTTTTCTATTCTAAAATTTGATACTTGCATTTTCTTTCGATTCTATTGTAATACATTAAAAGCTTGTGCACGTGATAACCAGTTTTTGGGGGATTTTCACTAAGTTGAACTTTTATTTTTATTATAATTCCTCATTTTTAATGTTACAGTTGGGTTATAGGCTGACTTGTCTTGGTGGGATAAGACGAGTGTCATCACGCCCATTTTCGGGTCATGACAATATTGCTCTGATTAGTTATTGCCCTCATAAATAATTGTTCTAGCTACTTCAACTGTTCAGTTTTTAAATTAATAGGACCCATAAAAATATTTTGAGAATCTTTTAATAAGCGGGAAGAGCACCATAAATCCCCTAATACTGGTGGTTGATGATGAAGCTTGTGAGAAGGGTGTTGATGACAAGGTTGATATTGAGGAAGAAGGTTTGGAGAATGTTGAGGTGCAAAGTGAAGCGATGAGAGGGAAAAAAAGGCCAAGATGGTTTGAAAACTTCCTCCACCTTTTCCTCTAAGACTCAAGAAAAAGGAGGAGGATGGTAAATTCAAATACTTCCTTTTTATGTTGAAGTAGTTGTCTATTAACATCTCCCTTTTAGAAGCATTGGAGAAGATGCCCGGGTATGCTAAGTACATGAAGGATTTGGTAACAAAGAATCGCACGTTAAGCCAAGAGCTTTCGAAATAGCTCCAACAATGTAGTGCCATCATGACCAAATGCCTAATTCAGAAGAGAGATGATCACGGTACATTCACCATTCCTTGTACCATCGGTGATGTTTAGTTTGCAAGAGCATAATGTGATTTTGGAGCAAGCATAAATTTGATGCCTCTTGCCATTTTTAAAAAGCTTGGTCTTGGTACTCCTACTCCCACAAGAATGCGGTTGCTCATGGTGGATAGAACTATCAAAAAGCAGAAAAAGATACTTTATGATGTGCTTGTAAAAGTTGATAAATCCATCTTCCCCACTGATTTCGTGATCCTTGATCATGAGGTTGATTTTGAGGTGCCCATTATATTGGGAAGACCATTTCAGGCCACCGGGAGAATCTTGGTGGATATGGATTCATGTCAACTTTGTTTCATGGTCAATGATGCAGAGGTGGATTTTGACATCCGCCAATCAATGAAACACCCAAATTAGCTTAAGAGTGAAGTGTGGGCCATTTAAGATTTTTGATGATGGATGATGACTAAGTCGAGCCACGACGTTAAACAAGGCGCTTCTTGGGAGCAACCCAAGTATCTTTTATGTCTTTGGCTTGTTTTAAGTTTATGTTGGTTGTTTGAATTATTAGGTAGTAGATTGATGTTTGTTTTAATTTTTAAGAGATTGAATCAGTTGTATGGATTTAAAAATTGGTGAATTTTGAGTTCTGATTTGCAGGTGTGAATCAAGATCTGAAACTGTGAAGGAACTATGACCTGTAGAACATGCTACGACTTGTAGTCATGTCTCATAGAGGAAAGCAGTATTTGATTAAAGTTGGCACAAACACTATAAGCCAACTTTACGATTCATACGGTTCCCTATGGGTCGTAAGCGGGGTTTGTAGTGCCCAAGTATGATTTTGAATTTTTCTAAGTGTTGAATCTGCGACGAGACTGGGACCTATGAGTCATAGGAATCCCTACGGCTCATAGTCGAGATTTTGTAGACCCAATATGCAAAATTTTTAAATACGACCTGGTTGAGTATATGAGGTGTCAAAATTCATTTGAATCCTAAATTTCCCCATTTTAAACGGTTACTTCCCCCTAAAGATTTTCCAACACCCTTTCATACTATTTCGATCTCACTTTCTGAAGACCCACGTCACTTTTCGACGGGTCCTTCTTTCTAGGGTTTCGGCTTCTCCATTTCTCTCTCAGTGCATATTTTTGCTTATCATTCTCTCAAGTGGTATTTTTTTGGTTAAATTATGCACACTCATTTTATGATTCTCTTATATTTTTGGATGATTGTGCGTTTTGTAAAGATATTGAGAATATCATTGTGATTATGATTTTGTAGATGTAAGAATTGGGGTTTTATCGATTAAATGTCCCTAATATTGTTTTGAATTGTGAAAATACTCTTGCTGGATTATTCTGATGATGGAAATCTTGTCATATCTTAATGTTGATCATGTTAGGAAATAGTTATATGATGTTTGTGGATAATGGATTTATGCAGGGTTGGAATTGGGGTGTTGGTGTGTGTTTAGAGTGATCATTTGAGATACCCCAGTGTAGATTTGTTTTGAACTTTTTAAACTCCTATTATTGTGTGTTGGTGTTTATAATTGTGAGTTTGGGGATCAATTATTCTTGGGTATTTCTTAAATGTGAAAGGGAAGTGTTGTTTAATTGTTGTGATCATGAATAGATATTTTGTGTGGAAAGTTTTGACTTGGGTTAACATATTTGTGTAATAGGATTGTTTTTGTGCTTGATATAGTGCTTAGTTCTTTCTTCGATGTTGTTTACATTATGAAAATTTTGTTATTTTGGTTTATGTAGCAAGGTTACAGGCACCACAGGTGTCTTCTATTTTTTGTTACGAGGACCACCTCCGAATCGTGGGTGGTCCTACTGGTCATAGTGGTCTATCGTAAGAGGCAATAGTCACCTATGGTTCCTTAACATTTACCATATAAGACCAATCTATGGATCGTAGTGACCACTAAGAACCATGGTAAGGGACTCGTAGGACCTGTCTTATGCTTAAAAGTATTTTTTTAGGTGCTATGAGAACTGGCTACGACTCGTAGGTCACCTTACGAGTCGTACCTATGCCTCGTACCTTCAAATCTGCTGCTAATGTAGTGTCAAAATATTTTTGTGTTTTACTTTTTGTTTTCCTTTCTTCTTGCTTCTTTCTTTGTTTCTGTCCTGAGTATGAATGAATATGGTTCTCATTATGGGTTTGTAATGTAATTTTTACGTCTTATGGCTCCAAAGGGTAAAAAAAAGAAGCTACTAAAGCTTTGGGGCGACGGTTGAGAGATGTAGCCTTCAATACTGTACAGTCAGACGGATCTAAAAGGTCTACAAAGTCAGGATTGATCCCAAAGCAAATGTGCCTCAAACTAGATACAGAGTTGCACTGACCCCGACGAAGTTACTAGTTCCTCCCAGTCTGACTAGAAGGGCAATGGAGACGAGTCGGGTAACAACTCCTCACACTCAGAGATAGGTTTACAGGAGGCATCCCAGACCCCATATGATATTATAGAGTCACAGTCCTTGGTCGACCTATTTGTTTCCTCTACTGATCCCAGAAATGTCAGATGGGAAATCGAAGGCATGATAGCTATCTATGACAAGGGGTTGGAACTAAAGGGACTGGGAAAGCCTATCCAGCAATTTCACGAGGAGTCGAGGCTGAATGACTCTATGTTGAGTAGGGTGCCAGACTTGGAAGCAGAGATTGACTGGTATGGACTGAGATGGCTATCACAAAGGTTGGGCAAGTATGCCACATATCTAGTTTGGGATCCTATGTCGCCTATGCTGCTACCATTTTTAGAGATCTTCCCAAAAGGAAGAAAACCATAGAGTAGCCCAGGTTACAAGAAGTCTTAGTCAGAGATCAGCTTGTCTATATTTCTAAGGAGACCATCAGGAGGGTTTAGTTTGGACCGACTTAAAGGTTACCACGCTCCACCATAGAATATGATGATAAGATCAAGAAGATGAGGCGAGTGGTGAGTGAGAAGAATGTGGACCTGAAAATTGAGCTCCTCTAGTGGATAGCTTGTTAGATTTGTGAAGAAGCTCCTAAGCCTACATAGGTCACAAACCATACCGATCTGATCGTAAAGTCTCATTTTTCATTTTAGGCTAAGTTTTGGTGGTCCATTATTTGGTCACGCATTAGGCCTACTTTCACGAGTAATATGATCACTCTGGAGAAGGATGTTCTTCTAGCCAATATTCTAGCTTGCTATGATGTAAATTGCATCCACGTTATAATGGAGTAGATATACGTGTCAGCTATACAAACTCAGACCTCATTACTTTTTCCCATCTTGATACATAGGCTATACAATGAGGTTGGAGTACATGTCACCCTCCACCTAGACCCACATATAGAGGCCCTGCAAACCATGGATTCCAGACTGATTATGGCTGATGACAATCCAGTGGCCCTATAGCGAGCAGCTTTTCCTCCTATTCCAGATCTATTTCCTCCAGAGCCATATACTTAGGAGCATACTCCAGCTACTACCGGTTCCCGTCTAGTTGTAGTAGAGCCACCTCCAACTATTGATACCGATGCAATGCCATCCTCAGATACACCTACACAAGTACCTTCTATTCCTCAGATTTCTTCTGCAAAATTTTCTCTTATGTCTGCTTTTGCTTTTTAGGATTTAATGTATAGGTTAGCAAAGACAGAGTCCCATCTGAGTAAATTGATGAGCCAGATCAAACCTTAGGTTCGGTAGACAATCTAAGACTCAAAGGAGAGGAACAAGGTATACGCTCTAGAGGTTGTAGATTGGAGAGATGATGCAGTGGATGCCAGGGTAAATGCCTTTAAGGATAGAGTCCAACGAAGACTTGAGGGTGCACGACCTGCTGACATGGTTGTCGTGAGGGATGAGTTGGCCAAGTTCAAGGCCAACCTGTTGAAGATGTTAAGAGCCCCAGAGGAAGCACTAGAGAGTGATGATGTGATCGACTTATTTGATGATCACCCGCATGCCCATAGGAAGAGACCCCTTAAGAGTGATAATACAGTTGTGATACAGAGGAGACCCAGGACAGCTGATAAGGTAGCAGAGCTGAAGGAGCAGATTACTATGAGGAGGTGCGAGAGTCCTTGGCTATGGAGGCGATGAGGAAGGATCGGGAGCAATAGATAGCATAAGGAGCCAACAGCTCATGTGCAGCTGCAGCCCAAACCACCAAGGAGCATAGTGAGCCGCAGGACCTGATGGATGCCGATGCTTGAGCAAAATATGTTTGATATTATTAACCCCTCATCCTTATAGATGCTTTTGGATACTTTGTGTTCATTACTGTTTTCTTTAGACAAATTCTTTTGTTAGTTCTTTTATGGATGTTTTATTTTGGATGTTTTATTTTTATCTCATTTGTTGGATTATTGATTTTACTTTTGGATTTTTAACATATATATATATATATGTGTGTGTGTGTGTGTGTATGCGTATGTATATATATATATATATACTGTGAGGACAAAGTATCATCTTTTGGTGGGGTATAGGAAGTTATGGACTAGGATAAAGTCTGAGTAGCCTTTAATCCACAACTTTCCTATTTTTGATCCCAAAATTTTCTTGTCGCGTTTTCTTTTCCTTGTGGATAAGTTTATTTTCTATTGGACCAACATGTTTAGGTGTTGTAGATAATTTGTATATATATAATGGTTATTACTTTTGGCATATGCATAATCTTGAATGGTTTTATGAATGTTTTAAAAAACTTGGGTATCCTCAAAAGTTTTAGGATTGTTGGTTACCACTTTAATCTTGCATATGATTGATTTGGTAATGTTTGTTCTAATTAAGAGAAGGCAAGTTGATGCTTGAAGCATGACCTATGAGCCTATGTTGATTGTGTATGTTATGTCATTAGTGTTCTAATTTTGACATATTCATGCAGTTTATACTGATTCAGAACTTGCCTTGTTAATATAAGATTGGGGATCTTGTTAATTAGGAGAGGATCTTAGGCCATTGTTCTTTAAGTTAGTCCATTTTTGCCTAAATGACCTACTAAATGTAGCGGTTTAACCCTTATTCCAAATGTTTTAGCTCTATATGAACCTGTTCTTTCTTGACACCTAGCTAACCTAACCTTGTTTTGTGGATACCTTGATATTGGTTTTGGTCTATCCTTGAACATGTGCAACTTGATGGAGGCAAAAACGCCTAAGTTGAGGGTGGCTACCAAAAATGGCCTTGGTTTGAGGAATGGATATTATGTACTTCACTTTAGGCTAAAAGCCTAAGTTGAGGGTGCCTTATGTTGTGGTAAAGTAATGAAAATGAGGTGGTTAAGTGGAAAAGAAAGAAATAAGAGAAAATCATGTGTCCAGTGAGAGAAAAAGAAAGAAAAGTTGCCTTGAATTGAAAAGAAAAGCAAATTGAGTTTGAAAATGAGGCACAACTAAAAAAGGGAAAAGGAAGCACCCGGAAAAGCTTGAAAATGAAGAATAAGGGAGGACATAATGTAAATGGCTTAGTTGGTGAGGTCAAAAGTGATGATAAATGTGGTTCAAGGATAGCTTTTAGTCACTACTTATCTAAAATGCCATACTAAAGCCCTATGGGACTGCGTTACAAACCTATAAAGTCCTAGAGTAATCCTAATTGAACTAGTCGACAGTCCAAAATATAAGTATATAGGCAAGCCTATAGTGTTGGTTATCATGCATGAATTTCATTTGTGATAGTAGGATGCTTTCACAATCCCTGAACTTTGAATGCATTTTGAGTGAGATGAAGGGACTTCTTTTCTATGAGGGCATTTGCATGACATGATTGGCATATAACTTGTTTGGTGATTGTGAATTGTTGATACTCCTTCGCTTGTAATAGTTGGATTGTCAAATGCATCATCATGTCTTAGTTTTCGTGGTGGCTTTTCAATCAGGTTTTGAAAATGAGAATTGGGTACCTGACTTGGAATTAAGTGATGTATATGCCATAAGGATAGTTGCTATATGTTTCTTATTATCTATTTAGATTGAGTTATCGTTTGAGGACAAGTAACAATTCTAAGTTGATGGTGTTAATATGCTATCAAAATACAACACATTTGATGCCTAAAACAAGGGATTTTGCATGTTCTTAATGCGACTTTTTATGGTTTTTAATGTGTTTTTGTGTCGTTCTTGCAGAAAATACAGGTTACCATAATTTGGGGAGAAAATTACAGATTTTGATGAGGTACAGGACATACAAGTCACCCTATAAGTCGTACCCCAAGCTACTACTCATAGTATGCCATCATAACAGAAAATAGTGTCCAAAATTAGGAATTTACAAAGTGGAGGTCAGCTATACCAGGCCATCTTATGAGTCGTATATCTCACTACGACTCGTAGAAAGGGGCCCCGTAGCCTGAAACAATGTTGCCAAAATTTAGACTAAGAACTGCAACTGGGGACTACAAGAAGACACTACAAGTTGTAGATCAGACCACAACTCATAGTAGTGGATAGTGACAGTCAAGTTCAAAATGCAAAGTGCTGACTACGAAAGCTCGACTACGACTTGTAGGTCACCCTACAAGTCGTAACTGCGAACGTACCTACTGCCAGCTATATTTTCTAGTTTATTTTGAAAGTTTTTTGTAAATAGTTAATGATAGGGATTTTGAAGGAGAGATTCGACACTTTACAGATTCAATATCAACTTTGAATATTCTTAGAGAACTTCTCTAGGGTTTAGTGTAGATTTTAGTATTTTACTTTTGAAGACATATTTTGGGGGATTTTGAAAGCACTTATAATCAACTTCCATTAATCCAAGCTTGTGGTTTCAACATCAAGGTGTATTTGTTCTTTATTGTTCTTGGGTAATCTCTAAAACATGTTAGTTTCAATCATTGTTTGTGAGTTTGCATTAGCCATTAGTAGCTAAGCACCCATAGCTTGGGGTTGTGGGAACCATGAGGAGTTGACTTATAATAACCTAGATTGTGCGCATTTTTTTGATTGGGTACTTGCATATATTGTCTATTTCCTTTTATTTTGAATGTTTTTTGGTGATGTTCAACACCAAACCCCACCTATTATCATGATCCCGACCAAGGTAGTGACGAATAGGAAAGAGAAAGTATATGACAAGATTCGATTGATGTTTTCTCATCTAATCAACCAAATCTAACCAAAGGCTGGTTGACTTGAACAATGGGTAATTGTTATTTCGCACACTATGGTTGCCGACCATGTGCCATAGTGAAATTCGACCTTTACCTTTACAAGAGGGCTAGAAGAACCTAAGTTATCGTCGTGCATGCGATATCTCAATTATGGTTATGTTATCTGCGGTATTTGAGTTAACGAATCATGGGGAATATAATTCCCAAGTTTTTCCTCAATTTGATTGTCTTCTTGTATTAGTAATGTAGTATTTTAATTGTTCTTTCACGTTGAAATTTCAAAACCTCCATTTTAGAGAATATAGTGATTGATGCTTGAAATAGTTGTTAGTGGATCAATATAGTCAAGAGTCATATTCCCTGTGAATTCAACCCTAACCCTTGGTTAGGTTTATACTTGACTATGACTGATTTACTATTAGAGCGTGAACACTCCCAAGACTAAAACATGTTAAACTCATCAATCAACTCAATCCTTAATACTCAATCAATCAACTCAAATCTTAATGCTCAGCTCAACTTAGTTTCTTATCAACTCAATCAATCAATGTAAGAATATTAAAGTCGACTCAAACTCAAACAATCATTTAGACTCACTCAATTTACTTATTAGGTAGTGCAAGCAAGATAGTTATATATATATATATATATGTATGTATGTATGACTCAATGTAACATACTTCTCATGCTCAATCATACTCAAATCACTCAACTATAAATGCTTAATTTACATCAACTCAAATACTT
>JAOTQJ010022097.1:0-16771 GCA_025642045.1 Solanum sejunctum | reverse complement strand
CAGGCTAAACATGGTCATATAGGTTTTGAATACCTAGACCAACAAGCTGCAGGTGAATCTATACGGCAACATGAAGATCCTAGGCTAGTTCGATATAGGGATACAACCCGGTAGCAGAGGTAGACCCCATTCGAAGTTTCTCCTGATAGGATCATATTATTTAGAGGTAGGTTATGTGTACCAAATATTGCAGGTTTATGGTAGCAGGTTATGGATGAAACATACTATGCCCGTTACTCTATTCACCCTGGGTCGACAAAGATGTACCATGACCTCAAGTGCTTGTATTGGTGAGATGGTATGAAGCATGATATAGTAGAGTTTGTTGCCCAATTGCCAAACTCTCAGTAGGTAAAGATAGAACATTAGAAGCCTGGAGGGCTGCTGCAGGAAATGGAGATTCCAACGTGGAAGTGTAAGATGATTAATATGGACTTTATTACAGGCTTGCCTCGCACTCCACAAAGGTATGACTCTATTTGGGTTATTGTTGATAGATTGACAAAATCAGCTCATTTTCTTCCAGTTTGGATTACCTACTCGGCTGAAGACTATGCCAGATTATATATTAAGCAGATTGTACGCCTCCACGATATTCCTGTGTCTATTATCTCAGATAGAGGTGCCCAGTTTACAGCAAATTTCTAGCGGTCATTTCAGGCAGGTTTGGGTACGCAGGTAATTCTTAGCACAACATTCCACCTCTAGTCCAATGGTTAAGTTGAGCGTACTATTCAAACGGTATAAGACATGTTATGTGCCTGCGTAATGGATTTCCATGGTAGCTGGGATAAACACTTACCGTTGAACGAATTTGCATATAATAACAGTTACCATTCTAGTATTCCAATGGCACCGTATGAGGCATTGTATGGTAGGAAGTGTCGATCGCCGATTGGATGGTTCGAAGTTGGTGAAACAGAGTTGATTGGATCGGATATAATCTAGCAAGCTGTGTACAAGGTGAAATTAATCCGAGAGTGGTTATTAGTAGCTCAAAAAAGTCAGAAGTCTTATGCTGATAATTGTCGTCGCTTGTTAGAGTTCCAGGTTAGAAACTGAGTATTTTTTGAAAATATCACCTATGAAAGGCGTGATGAGATTCGGTAAGAAATGGAAGCTAAGCCCAAGGTACATTGGTCCGTACCAGATGATCCGTAGATTAGGCAAGGTTGCCTACGAGTTAGAATTGCCAGCAGATTTGAGTGGAGTCAACCTTGTGTTCCATGTTTCCTAAATGCATTGGTGAACCTTCCAGAATTTTTCTTGTGGAGGATATCCAGGTTACGGAGGAACTGACTTTTGAGGAACAACTTGTTGCTATATTAGACCAGCAAATAAGGAGACTTCGCAATAAGGATGTGGCCTCAGTAAAAGTGTTATGGCGTAATAACAATAGGGAGGAGTTGACTTGGGAAACGGAGAAGAAAATGAGGAAAAAGTATCCTCACTTATTTCCTGTATCTACTGGTGAGTTGTTCTCCCCATCGAGCATGATGTATGCTAACTAAGTTCTATATTGACGAAATATGGTAATATTGATATAACTTGCATGGTTAATATAACATTCAAGGATGAATGTTCTTAAGGAGGGAGGATGTTAGAACCCGAAACTTAACTTAAACCCCAAAAGTGCTTAATTGGCTCGATTTAATAAAGTTTGGGACCGAATGTAATATTTCTTCTAAGTTTGGTCCTTAATTATAATTTGAGGTGGAGTCATGTGTAATGGACTCCTTTGATTGGTCCATGTGGTATAATTGTTGTCTATATGTATACAACCATATCTTGTACAAGATGAACAAGTTAGCCTTATAGTACTAGTTGATATACTTACTATAGTTCGTTTAATGTAATAGCTATTGTACATATGTTATCTTACAGGGGTTAGATGTATTGGTATGCACACCTATCTTATCTGATTAGTTGCATTGGCATGCACATGTTTCTTACTTGACTAGTAACATTATTATAGACATATCTTATACTGGACTCAATGCAATGGTATGCACAGATCTTCTTTTTGATTGGGTTATATTAATACGCACATATATCACATATAACTGTTGCATTGGTATGTACGAATCTCCTTTTTGATTGGGTTGCATTGGTATGCACATGTGTTATACATGACTAATTGCATTGGGTATGTACACATTTGATATATAATTAGATGCATTATTATGCATATTTATCATTACATTTGCATCATTTGAGACATTATGATCCATGTTGAGACAGTGTTTATGGCTTGCGATGCCTCGATATGTTTTTGATTATGGCCTTTGATTCCTGCACAACTTGGGTTTGAAAATAATCTGTGTTCATTTTTGGCTAACCATCCGATAAATTTACTTCATCTTAAATTTTTGAGTTTTGAACCCATGAACAACATTCGTTTGATCGTAATTAGAGAGTTCGAAAGCTATAAGTTCAATTTATTCCAAAATTCCCTCTAAATGTGATTTTGAGCAATTTTGGCAAAAATCTGAGAAAAGAATAACTACTTGATTTCAAAAGTGAACGTTTTGCATATTGCTAAGCGTTTAAAACCAGTTTTTGTGCATATGATTCTCATGACTCTGTTCGTGCTCGTTTAGCCTCGTTCACTGGTTCCCAGGCCGATTATTTCGTTTGCATATATGATTATGTGTATATATGTATATATATTCCAAAATAGGCTGGATACGGCGGGTCAATTTCCCCATGGATCGGCTTTGCTTAGCTTGGAGACATAAGGAGCTGGGCTTGGGATGGCATCATGATGTGTGAGTGCTAGGCCGAGTTCGCCCCGGCTCGTGGGAGTGCCTGGGATTGTTGCCTCGGCTCCATAAATGGGCATGATGACCTTTATGCATTATGATACCTGAACGCTTGGCGCATCGCCCTGGTTCACCTATCCTACGTTAAAGTTGGGATTTGTGTTGGAGCTTCAGAGATTTGAAACTTCTGGTGTTATGCTGTGGTATGGCACGAGTTTGGAGGTTGCCATCGTTCCCGTCCGATGTGCATTATTTTGAGGTTTGAATAAATAAATATTTTGATGTTTACATATATGTTTGACTTCTATATTTTCTTATTTGAATTATTACTCTCACTTATATTTCGGACTTTTTGCTTTACACACTTGGTACGTATTTCTTACTGACCCCCTCCTTTCGGAGGCTACGTTCATGCCCACAGGTATAAACGAACAGGTTAGAAGGCCGTCTTCTTAGGACTTTCGTCCACCATTGAAGTGCTCCCTTGCATTAGGAGTAGATCGTTTGGTATATACTTGTACATGTACTTTTTATATTTTGCATTTGTACATTTTTGAGGGTATAATGGGGCCCTATCTCGTCCTATGATTCGGTTGTGTGTATAGAGGTCTGTGGATACATGTGGGTGTGGGAACTATGCTGGTATGATTTCGTTTGTATGAAATGTTTGTTGGGCGGTTCTGCCGCAGCGGTGACCTTGTCGGCCCGCATATATATGTATATATATTCATATAGTGATGTTTGCTATTGCAGGGTTCGTTATTTGCAGGTGAGGCTAGTCAGTAAAACAGAGGAAACTCTGACAAAATTTTGAGAAATTCCCTAACTATTGTGAATAAAGATTCGGGTTAATGTATGTCTGGGTGCCCAACCGACACTAATCACAGCCCTGGGGTTGGGTCGTGATATAAATTGCCAATATTCATGATTTTATTATATTGTGTACTAATCATTTTTATGTAGGTGATAGAATTGTTCATTATTATATACTTGTTAATTTTTTTAGCTAGTCGATTAGACCTACTAGATACATTTTGATCTACTCACCCCTACATTGTTTCCTCCTTGCAGATCATGCACAAGGTTCAAGATAGGACAGTTGATCATTCCATCAAAGTATTATTGATACCATCCAGATCTCAGTGGTGAGGATCAGACTTCAAGTCGTTGTAGATCTTTAGGTCCTCTATTTATTTTTAATCCCTCAGACTATGTATCAGATATTATGAGATAGTATTGTATTTGCTTGTAAGATAGTTGTATTTATCTTTCAATACTGTTTTAGATGCTCTTGTACTCATGATTCTAGGTTTAGGGAGATCTTTTTTAATATCTTTTGAGTTTGTTTCCGCTCTATTTATCTTTGTTAAGTTGGGCTTCATTTTGTGTCATGACAGTAAAGCATGGGCACATGAAATTCATACTTAAAACATGTTAATTAGATGAAAACATTCGTAATCCATGAAGAAATCAATGACTGAATCTTACTAGAAATTACCCATGCATTAATTCATTAGAGAAAGAGATATGCATTTTCAACTCTCATAAAATCCATGGAAATCATCATTATATGACTTGAATCATCATGACATCAACAATTAAGTTCATCCCATTTCTCAATTTAAATAAATTGAAACTAATTTAAGAGACTCATTTGAAAATCATAAAACTGAAGAAATAAATTTTTGGGTCTTCATGATTGGAAGGGAATTATTAATTAATCCCACATACCTTGCTTATGAAGGTGAGTTTGATAAGAATTTAGCTTGAAACTAACACCCCAATATAATCCTAGCTTCAATCTTGAAGATAAGACTTGGAGAGAAATTCTTAGGAGTAATGAAATAAACAAGAGTGAAGCTTGAATGAGGGGTTCGAATTAGTATAGGATATGTTTAGGAGTGTAAAGGGGGCATAAAGTTCTTAAAAGTGCCTTAGAGATGGGCTAAATTATCAAAAATGCCTCAATAAAATGAACCTTACAAATTTTATTTGGAAAATACCATAGGTGGTTATACTAGCCGTGAAGCTTTTAAAGGTTCATGGAAGCCCCTGGACTCTACACTTAAATGTTTTACGAAAATGGGCATAACTTCTTACTCTAAAATCGTAATCAGGTGAAACTGAATGAATTGGAAAGTTAATTCAAATTTCTTCAATATTATAGGTATTTGGTGACGATATTATATGTTTGCTAATATATATGACTATTTGAAATTGACCATTATGTCGGTTCAGGCGAATAACTTAGCCAATGAAATTCTTTTGGACTTGGCTTGATGTAAGATCTCTATAATGATCATAAACCATATATATAAGCTTGGATTGAAGGCTTCAAGGTGAATCTATCTTGGTCTTGAGGGTTCTATGGAGATCCCCCAATTAGAGCTTGAAAAGAGGATTTAGAAAGCATTTGAGTGAGTGAATGAGAGGCTAAGTATTATGGAGTGCATGGAGTGATATGAAGAGCTTAAATCTGATTTGGGATATTAAAGTACTAGCCTCTTTTAAATGGAACTTGAGAGCTCATCAGGGCATCATCACGAAAGTACTTCATGAGCTATGAAGTGCACCACATCTCTGGTGTGCACCCTTCACTGGATAGCTTCCATTTTGTTCTAAGGCAGCCTTCATGAGCCCTTTCATGGCAAGTGGTGCCTTCTAATCCTCATTAAGGGATCCTTGGAAGGTACACTTGGGAATAATTCTTGAAAATATCATGTCCAACCTTGTTTCATCCTTACGAAGTTCAGATACTTGCAAAAATTTCTTCTGGAAATATAACCTTGATTTGATCTTACAACTTAGGGGGCATTACATTCTCCTCAGCTAAGGGTCAATTGTCCTCAAATGATAAATGGTTAACCTTATATATATCAAATCAAACATTAATTGCCGATAAAAGTTCAGAATGTAATTTTTAACATTGAAGTAATGAATCATTTAAAACTCCATTAAAATATCATTTAAAAGTAGTTCATGAGCATGCATGCTTGTTATGACATGAGAACATGTAAGTGAAAGAATTCAAACCCTGTGATGGAGAAGAAACTATAACCTTTGGCTTAAATGGATTAAAAGGGATAGGGGTATTGTCACATCATACTTGATTCCAGTTCTGATGTAGCACTTTCACCATGTTGGTCCCTCCGATGCCTTAAACAAAAGCAATATCCTTGTTACGAAGCCTTTCCATTTGTATCCAAAATTTCAACTAGAACCTCTCAATAAGTTAAGCTTTTCTCAATCCTAGCACCTTCTTAAAGTACAATCATGCACTTAGTCATCGATATAAAGTTTATGGTCTTCCCTTCTAACACCCAAGCTAACTTCACCTTCTCCATGATATCTAGGCAAAATTGGACTTACCAAAGTCATCTCTCTAATCAACTACCATCAAATATTTAGCCCTAATCTGTACATGGATCCCTTCATCATTAGATTCACTCAACCTAACCACTAATCTTGCCAAACAGTTCACCTCTTTCACTAATTCCTCTCTGACACTCATTTATATGATAAACAATAAAATTTTCCTTTCCTAGATTGAATTATGGACCCCTCTCCCTATTCAGTAAGGAAGAATGGAGATAGAAAGTCTTAGGACATGCTCTATGACATGATATGAATGACGAGGAAGTGAAATAATTCCAAAAATTCCTTGTAGCCTCTTACCCATAGATATGGTGCGGTTTACACCCATAAATAAGACTCTACTTGATGTGACACGTTGGACTCCGAGGAATATTTAATAAATCTAGTTCTCTGATACTATCTTATCATGACTCACGTATAAGGCCTAGACATGACATCATGAATGGGAATCCCAAAGGCAACCCAAACAAGCCTTTTAGTTTATCATCTGCACATCATTGGTTGTGAAGTATAAATAAGCATCTAGAAAATAATTTCTAAGGGAAGAGGACTTTGGACTGACGCTATGGGGATAGATGAGGGAAAGAGATTTGCATAAATCACATTGCAAGCAATAACTAAGGAGAGTATAAGTATGACTCAAGCTATGGGAAAGTGGGGACTTAGGAGTTCTATCATCACGACATCATAACATGAAACATAAGCATAGTTTCCAAACCATCAAATATAACAAGCTCATATATAAAATTTACATTATATCCACCTATGCCTCTAAGTGGTAGCTAGGATGGGAGCCAAGATATGTCCCTAGCCCACGCTCAAAATACAAGACATAAGAAGGCCATAACATAAAGTAGGTAGATAGAAGGTGGGTATTGTCCTTGATATAAAAGACCAACCACAAGCACAACCTTACATATCCAATCTAGTCATGATAAGGTGGATGATAGTCTCTTGTCCCTACATGGTTAGAGCATGTTGGCAAAAAGTATGCGGTCATGCAACATAAGAGAAATATAATGTTAACCTGCACGAAAATGTCAAATAAAAACCACAGAGTAGCCATGATCCATACATGCTTGCACTCAATAAATCACTTCTTGCTTAATCTTGTAAATGGAGGGTTGTACCCACTTTCATATGAAACGACCTCCAAAAGTACCAGAAAATGTGCCTCAAAAGTGCCTAAAATTCTAATTTCCATATATCTCAAAATCTGTGCGGGATATCAAAAATCCGACTTCATGTTCTTGTTCAGGGGGTCAAATATAAGGGGAGAAGGATCTAATCCCAATTTTAGAGCAATTGTATCAAAATACAAATATCACAATATGTGATTTCCAAAATGATTTTTGCGTCACTGGCACGACGCTCCAGTGTGTTAATTTTTTCCCAAATTTTTAATTTCAGTACAAAACTTTTAAATCTTGGCCTAAGTGTTCCTATTTGTAAAAATACCTATACTTAGCCATTTTTCACCCTCATATCATTCTAAATATTTCCACTATTTATTCAAACACTTAGCCAAATATTTTACTCCCAAACTCAAGGCTCAAAACCCTTTCTGGATCTTAAGGATTACACTCAAGCTTCAAGTGTCCTTCTCCAATCTTTTTCAAGTTCATCTCTAAAGCTAAGGTATGTGACTGTCTTTCATGGGTTCCTTTTGCCATTGATACTCAAGCTCTCCTTACACAAAAATTAAATGATTTAAAGTTGATTTATTCATGGTCTTATCTATTATAAGAATCACTGCATACTATGTTGGGTTTATGATATTGTGAAAATTTTGCTATGTTTTGGGCTATGAAACTAAGATCTATTGTGAGGTTTGATGAAGGGTTTTGATATATGTTGCTTGAGTGTATTACCAAGTATCTATTTGAAGGTTTTAAATTGAATTTTCTATAATGATTTCACCCTTGAATTGCATGATTTTATACAAGCATTACATACCCGCTAGGTATTTGATAAAATATTCGGTTATGATTTCTTGGGGAATTGAAGGTCTAATGCATGTCTTATAGGTTGAATGACTTTATGACTATGATAGAAATGTTTATATGGGTTGTTTCATAAGAAAGTACCTATGGTGTTGCAAGTAGATTTTTGGGTTTTTATATTTGTTGTATTCTTGGAAAAATGAGGAGTTCTTTTTTGATGATTGAAATTTAATGGTTTGATGAGCTAGTACTATGAAATGCTTAATCTGAAAAGGACGTGATCCTGTAAGGAAGGCCATTTAATCTGAAAGGGGATGGGCTCCCGTAAGGAAGGTCACTTAATTCAAAAGGGGACAATCTCCTATAAAGAAGGTCACTTAATCCGAAAGTGGACAGGCTCCCATAAAAAAGGTCAATTAATCCAAAAGGGGATAGGATCCCGTAAGGAAGACCACTTAATCCAAAAAGGGATGGACTCCCGTAAGGAAGGCCAATTAATACGAAAGGGGAAGGGCTCCCATAAGAAAGGTTGCTTCTCCAAAATGGACTTATGTTATATTGGTTGAGGTTTCTTTCCACATTTATATATTATGATATATGTATGATGAATGTTTTGCAAAGCATGGTTTACTTAAGCATTATTTATATATTCCATATTGATATTATCCTATCTATTCCCTCTTAATTATGCATTTCGAATATGATATCTATCTCTTGTTGCATTGCATCCTACATACTTAGTACATTCAAATATACTAACACATACTCTATACCTATATAATGTCACCATGTTAGAACCGATATGCCGCTTGATCCTCCTCCTCTATGTAGCTAGTACGACTTTTATCAAGCTTGTTGGTGAGTCATCCATTATGGGACATTACTTATGATCTATTACTATGCATTAAGACTTTCTCTCTTTGACTTACGTATTGACTATGAGGGTGATACCGGTTCCATTGTCTTGGCTCCCGCTCTTATCTATATAGTAGAAGTGTTGTTGGATATGTTATGTATCTATTCTATGAGCTTGACTTTATTGACTCTTGATGTTTATGATATGGATGTTTATCCTTAATCCCAATTTCCCCTTATTTACATTTATCCCTTATTGTCATTCTAACCACTTTCGTGACCAAGGATGTGTAATGATATGATATGAGGCTTGTTTAGGGTTTCTTCGGGCTCCCCATTTGCTAGTCACGTTTAGACCCTAGGTTTGGGTCGTGACATCATCAATACATATATAGCTCATGATATGTCTATGTATAGGGATGGTTGCACCTGTCCTCATCTATACATTATGAAAACGCACGTATGCATAACGAAGGTTGTACCTATCGTCATCTATGTATTATGTAAAGGGAGGGTTGTGAATTTTCTAATCAATACATACTTTATGTTCATATACATCAATTTTCGAGACTGATCCAAACTCTCAATCATAGACCCAAACTCAATACACACCCATTTTCTAAATATATTCTTATTCATAGCCAAATTCTCATAGATACACCTAGTTCATGCATAACTATGACATGGTAAGGGAGATTAAAGCATATAATATGAAATTCATATTTAAAACATGTTAATAAGATGAAAACATTCATAATCCATGAAGAAATCAATAATCAAATCATACATTAAATTACCCATGCATAAATTCATCACAAAAAAGGATATGCATGTTTAATTCTTATAAAATCATGGAATTCATCAAAATAAGACTTAAACCATCACGAATTCAATAATCAAGTTTAGCCTATAGCTCAATTACAATTAATTAAAACTAATTTAAGTAGCCCATTTGCAAATCACAAATGAAAATCACGAAACTGAAGGAATAGAGTTTTGGATGTTCATGATTGGAAGGGAATCATAAATTAATCCAACATACCTTTCTTAGGAAGATGAGTTTGAGAAGAATTTACATTTAGATTGAAAACCTAATTGAATCCTAGCTTGAACCCTAAAGATGCGACTTGGAGAGAAAGTCTTAGAAGTAATCAAATAAACTAAGTGTAAGACTTGAATGAGGGGTTAGAATTAGTATATGAGTGTAAAGGGAGGCATAAAGGTCTTTGAAAATCCTTGGTAATGGGCCAAATTATAAAAAATTCCTCAATAAAATGAGCCTTCAATATTTATATGGAAATACCATGAGTGGTTATACTGGTTGTGAAGCTTTTACAGTTTTTGAAAGCCCACAGACCTGCACTGGCAGGTTTTATGAAAATGGGCACAACTTTTTGCTCCAAACTTAGAATTAAGTGATATGATCATTTGAAGTTTATCCTTATGTTGTTCCATGCAAAAACTATAGCCAATAAGATTCTTTTGGACTAGGATTGATGTAAGAGCTCTGAAACGACCCCAAAAATGTGCCTCTAAATACCCAAAATTTTAAATTCCATATATCTCAAAATTCATGCACAATATCGAAAATCTCACTTCATATTCTTGTTCAAGGGGTCAAAATTAGGAGAAAAAGGGTCTAACCTCGATTTAAGAACAACCATAAGAAAGTATAAAAATCCTAAAAATGCAATTTCAGAGACGATCCGTGCCCCTGGCGTGATGCGCGAAGAGTGTGCTCCTATGCATTTTTTTGTCTAATTTTTTATCTCAATCCCATACTTTTGGTTCTTGCGCCTAAGTGTTCTCAAAAATATTTTTACCTATACTTCATCGTATTTCACCCTTATATCATCCTAAACATTCTCCAATATCCTCTCAAATACTTAGCCATATTTTTCACTCTCAAATTCAAGTCTTAAAACCCTCATCCGGAACTAAGGATTTCCTTGAAGCTTCAAGCCTCCATTTTCAATCTTAATCAAGAGCATCCTCAAAGCTAAGGTATGTAGGTTTTAGCCATTAGGTCCTTCCACCATGGTTCTCTAATCTCCTTTTTACTCAATTTGCATGATTTAAAGTTGATTTTACAATTGGATTTACTAGTATGAACATGTCTATGAACTATGTTAAAGCTATATAAAGTTGTGACTGTTTTGCTATGTTTTGAGCCATAAATCTTGGATCTATTGTAGGAGTTGATAAAGGGTTTTGATGTATGTTGCTTGACGATGTTGAAAGGTGTTGATTGATGGTTTTACAATGGATTTTCTTGCATGATTTCATCTCTATATTGCATGGGTTTATACTAATATTACACACCCTCTAAGTGTTTGATAAAATATTCGGATGTGGTTTCTTGAGGAATATGAGGTCCAAAGCATGAGATATGATATGATTGATGTTATGATAATGAAAGAAGCTTATGTATATGATACAATCTATATAAAGTGTTATATTAGACCATTTTGGATCTGGGGGGACTAAGAGCCCATATAACCTTGTCGGAGTGGCACCTTGATAATCTAGGTGGGGGTTTATACATATCAACCGTGTGAGTGGTTTGTACTTTGCCACTAGGGTGATAAGGTGAAATTATCATCAACTATGCGAGAGGTTTATACCCTACCAGGGTGATGGGGTGAGACCATCATCAACCTACAAAGGGGTATGCACTTTGAAAATCTAGCTTGGTCTCTTCTACACATATGATATCCTATATGAGTATGAGTTATTTAAACATGTTTTACTTGTGCATTGGTCATTCATTTCATATTGTTATTTGATATCTATTGCCTATTGTTATGCATTTTGATTATGATGCCTATCCCTTTATTGCATACTAACGCATACTCTTACCTATATGATATCACCATGTAAGAACTGGTGTCCAAGTTGATCATCATCTTTCAAGTGGATATTTCAATACTACTCAAGCTAGTTTGTGAGTCCTCTACTTCGGGGACCTTAGTCTATATTTCTCTTATTATATATTGAGACACTCTTCTCTATTTTCTATTTTGACTATGAGGGTGAGCCCGGTTGATTTGTCTTGGCCCCTGCTCTTATCTAAGGGTTAGAGGTGTTTGTTGTACATGTTATGTATCTATAATATGAGCTTTGACTCTTTGTATCTTGATTATGATGTTATGAAAGCTTTCTCCTTAGCACCTTTACCCCTATTCTTACTCTTTATATTTTTTATAAGCTTCAACGACCGATGATGTGTAATGATAAGTTAAGAAGTTTGTTTGAGGTTCCTTCGGGTTTCTCATTCACCATGTCATATCAAAGTCCTAGGCTTGGGTCGTGAAAAACTTGTATCAGAGCACTAGGTTGATAGATCCTCGGAGTCCATCACACCATGTTAATTAAAGTTCTATTCATGGTTGAAGCGCGCCATGACTATGAATAGAAGGCTATGAGACATTTTAGAAAATATTTCCCTTCTTCATGTCTGTGTCATACTATAAAGTTGTCATCAGTTTTTCCCCTAACGATTATTCTTTGCTATGCTAGATCATTCCTAACACTCGAGGAAGAAGGTCCCAAACTCCTAAGGATCAACCTACTAATAGTGAGCTCTAGGATGCTCTCACTATGCTTGCTCAAGTTGTGACCAACCAAGTCAATAAAGGGGCCTAAGCGTCTCATGCTATTACCCCAGGAGTTGGGAAAAGGGACTTCATAAGGATGAATTCTCCGGTGTTCTATGGGTCAAAAGTGGATGAAGATCCATAAGAGTTCATTGATGAGGTCTACAAGATCTTGAATATCATGGGTGTTAGGTCAAATGAAAAAGCGGAGTTGGCGGCGTACCAACTCAAAGGAGTAGCCCAAACATGGTATGCCCAATTGAAGGAGGAGAAAGGAATTTGTAATGTGGTACTCTAGGAGGAGTTCAAATTGGCTTTCCTTAATCGATTCTTCCCTCTTGAGCTTAGGGAGGATAAATTGGTAGAGTTTATAAACTTGAAACAAGGAGCTATTTGTGTGATGGAATGTTCCCTCAAATTTAATCAACTTTCAAAGTATGCTCATTATTTGGTGGCCCATCGTAGATCTAGGATAAATAAGTTTGTTATGGGGGTCTCCGACTTGGTAAGTAAAAAATGATGGTTTGTTATGCTAATTAGTGATATGGACATGTCTCAATTGATGACCTATGCCGAGAAATTGGAGGAGAGGAAATTGAGGAAGAGAAGAGGGCATGAGGCCAAGAAGGCACAATTTGAGGGTAAATTCCAAAAAGGTGCTAGATTTTGTCAAGGCCAAGGGTCTTCTCATGCTACTAATAGAGGGTTTCCCAATGACTTCCCTAGGCCTTAAGGTGTTAGTGGTGTGGTTCTATTGATGTGTACCCTAAACATGGAAGGAGCCTTGGAGACCTATGTTTAAAAGGTTCTAATGGATTCCTTGAATGTGAGGAACTTGGTCATAAAAAGGTGCATTGTCCAAGAAACTGTGGCAAAGGACAAGGTGCAAATGTGGTTCGATTGGGTAGACATGGTTCTAAAGATGGTCCTCAAAGTGGTGCCCAAAGGTACAATCGATTTTACGCTCTACATAGAAGGCAAGGGATTGGTGAGGTTCCCGATGTTGTTAGTGGTATGTTGAAAATCTTTGACCTTGATGTGTATGCTTTGATTGATCTGGGTGCCACTCTTTCCTTTCTTACCCCTTTTGTTGCCCAAAAGTTCCACGTTGAACCTTAGTTGTTCATGAATCATAGGAAGTGTCTACTCCTATTAGTGCCTCTATTGTTACTAAGAAAGTTTATAGAAGTTGTCCTATTTGCATTTTTCATAAGTTATTGCCTTGTGATTTTTGAATTAGACATTAGATTTTGATGTCATTCTTAGGATGGATTGGTTGCATGCCTACTATGATTCTATTGATTGTATAACCTATAGGGTCAAATTCCAATTTCTAAATGAGTACATCCTTGAGTAGGACAGATTCAAGATATGGTGGTCAATGGTAGGTTCATCTATTGTTTTACAACCCATATGTTGATCTCTAAGGGGTATATTTACCATCTTATGAGGGTTAGGGATGTGGACTCCAAAGCCCCTTTGATAAAGTCGGTTCCAATTATAAATGAGTTCCCTGATATTTTTCTAAATGACCTTCCCGGTGTCCCTCCCGAAAGGGGGATAGATTTGATATAGATCTCCTTCCCGATACTTAATCCATTTCTACTGCCCCTTACCTTATGGCCCTAGTAGAGTTGAAGGAGTTGAAGGAATAATTGAAAGATTTGTTGGAGAAGGGATTTATTAGGCCTAGCCAATCACCTTATGGTGCTCCAGTGTTGTTTGTGAAGAAGAAGAAGAATGGGTCACTTAGAATATGCATTGACTACCGACAACTCAATAGGGTAAGTAAAAAGAATGAGTATCTTCTTCCAAAGGACTGATGATTTGTTTGACCAAGTGCAAGGGGCTAACTTTTTCTCTAAGATTGATCTTCGGTCCGAATATCATCATGTGAGGGTGACAGAGTGTGATATTCTCAACACGACCTTCTGGACTATGTATGGGCATTATGAGTTTCTGATAATGTCTTTTGAGTTGACCAATGCACCGGCCATCTTCATGGACCTAATGAAAATCCTAGTTTTATTCCTTTTTTGTGGTGTTCATTGATGCTATTTTGTTCTATTCACATAGTAGGGAGGAGCATATAGGTCCTTTAAGGGTTGTGTTGCAAAGATTGAGGGAGGAGAAATTATATGCCAAGTATGAAAAGTGTGAATTTTGGTTGAAGGAGGTTGAAGTCTTGGGTCATGTTGTGCCGGGGGATGGTATTAAGGTGGATGCTAAGAAGACCGATGTGATTAGAAATTGGCCTAGACCATTGACCCCATCAGATATTAGGAGCTTCTTTGACCTAGCGGGTTATTAGAGAAGGTTTGTGAATGGGTTCTCCTCTATTGCTTTCCCTATGATAAAATTGACTCGAAAGAAGGTTAAGTTTGTGTGGACCGATGAGTGTGAGAGGAGCTTCCAAACATTGAAGGACAAGCTTGTGTCCATTCCTATATTTTCACTACCGGATGGGCTTGAGTGATTTATTATGTATTGTGATGATTCTAGAGTGGGTTTTGGTTATGTGTTGATGCAAAATAGTAAGGTTATAGCTTATGCTTCTAGACAACTTAAGGTACATAAAAGGAACTACCCCTACCTATGATCTAGATTTAGCCACCATTGTGTTTGCATTAAAGATTTGGAGTCACTACTTGTATGGGGTGCATGTTGATGTGTTCACCGATCACAAAAGCCTCCAATGAGTCTTCACTCAAAAAGATCGAAACTTGAGGCAAAAGAGATGGTTGGAATTTCTTAAAGACTATGATATGAGTATGCACTATCATTCAGGTAAGGCAAATGTTATGGTGGATAGTTTGAATAGGGTGTCTATAGGTAGCCTAGCCCATGTCGATAGTGGTGATAAGGAAATGGACAAGGAGTTACGTCAATTGGCTAGATTGGGGATTTGATTGGAAGAGATTGGTGATGATGGTGTTGTTGTAGTTGATAGGTCTAAGTCTTCATTGGTTGATGAGTTGATAGCAAAATAAGATCTTGACTCCTCCTTGCTTGAATTGAAGGTCTTGGTGAAAGGGGGCAAAGTAGAGTTTTTCTCCCAAGGGGGAGATGGTGCCCTTTAGTACCACGGTAGTTTGTGTGTGTCTTGTGTTGATGGTTTGATGGAGAAAATTCTTGATGAGGCCTACAATTCTTCTTATTCTATCCATCCCAATTCCACCAAAATGTATAGATACTTGAGGGATATATATTGGTGGAGAGGCATGAAGAGGAACATTGCCCAATTCATTTTCGATTGCCATAGTTGTCAACAAATGAAAGCTAAACATCAAAGGCCATGTGGCCTAACCCAAGACATAGAGATTACCACTTGAAAGTGGAATGTGATTAATTTGGATTTTGTTGTGGGGTTGCCTAAGACTAGGAAAGGTTTTGATTACATATGGGTGGTGGTTGATAGGATGACGAAATTTTTTTACTTTTAATTGGTTAAGATCACATATGGGGCTGAAGAGTATGCAAGGTTGTACATCCATGATTTAGTAAGGTTACGTGGGGTTTCTTTGTCAATCATATTGGATCGTGATGTACAATTCCCTTCATACTTTTGGAGGTCTTGTCAAAGGGTTCTTGGTACATAAGTTCACCTTAGCACGACATTTGACCCTAAAATTGTCACAATCCAAAATAGGGACTAGATGTGACATGGCGAATGGGAGAGCCCGAAGGGTTACCAAACAAGCCTCTTAACTTATCATTACACATCATTTATCACAAAAGCATTTAAATAATGTAAAAGAGTAGAAATAGGGGCAATGGGACTAAGGAGAAAGCTTGCACAACATCATAATCAAGGGAAAAAGAGTCAAAGCTCATATCTTAGATACATAGCATGTCCAACAACACCTCTACTACATAGATAAGAGCGAGGCCAAAGACAAAGAAATCGGCTCACCCTTATAGTCTATATATAAATTAAAGAAGAGTGTTTATTACATAATAAGAGAAACATATACTAAGGTTCCTAAAGGGCAGGAATTACTAAGTAGCTTGAGTAGTGCCGAACTAGCCACGTGGAGGAGAAAGATGATCAACTTGGGCTTCAATCACTACATAGTGATATCATGTAGGTAAGAGTATGCGTTAGTATGTTTGAATGTACTAAGTATGTAGGATCCAATGCAACAATAGATAGGCATCATAACCAAAATGCATAATATTAAGCAATAGGCATAATATAACAATATGACATATATGATCAATGCTTAAGTAAAACATGCTT
>JAOTQJ010022096.1:0-53839 GCA_025642045.1 Solanum sejunctum | reverse complement strand
TTATGGATTTCTAATTTGTAGTCGAATTGGAAATAAAATTGCATATGGCTATATATTGAATTGTTGTCATGTATTTGCGTTTACTTGTCATGAAAATAGTCTTTATGGGGTGAAAGAAGTGTTAGAAAGCTATTTAAATGATTACATGAATGTTAACTTGAATTGGAGTCCTGTCGAAGGTATAATGTTATGTTTTAGCGTTGGGGGTTTGCGTTGGGCGTTGGGGTGGTGTATTGTGGTTTTTGGAGTATATCAGAAGGCTTGAATATGATAGATATGAGTTTAATTCACTGCTGCCCTATTTTGCTATTTACGTCGCAATAGCATTTTGTGGCGTTTTGATGTTGTGGTTGTATTGGAAAAGGTTTGATGATATTATGTGTTGTTGTTGTTGTTGTTGATTGATTATTTGAGCCGAGTTGAATTCTCGGGGCGGCGTATTTTAAGGGAAAATGGTGCCAAATTTTTATAAATTTAGGATGAAAAAGTTAGGTATAAAGGCACTATATGGATATTAATTGTTGGCGTTATTGTAATTGTGTAGACATTGACCGTCCGGAAGTATAAGTTTGGAATGACCTTACATTGGAGCTAGTTGGCAAGAAAAATTGAGGTATGTAAAGATTTCTTACCCTTTGGCATGAATTAGTAAGCTCGTTCAACGTTGTAGAATTGAAAGGTCCCTTTCTTTTGCAATTTGGGTGCAAAAATAATCTATGTTCATTTTTGGCCAATCTTCCGATAAATTTACTTCATCTTAAATTTTGGAGTTTTGAACCCATGAATAGCATTCGTTTGACCGGAATTAGAGAGTTGGAAAGCTATAAATTCAATTCGTTCCAAAATTCCCTCTAAATGTGAATTTGAGCAATTTTGGCAAAATCTCATAAAAGAATAACTATTTGATTTCAAAAGTGAACGTTTTGCATATTGCTAAGTGTTTGAAACTAGTTTTTTGCATATGATACTCACGACTCTGTTCGTGCCCATTTGGCCTCATTCACTGGTTTCCAGGCAAATTATTTCATGTGCATATATGATTATATGTATATATGTATATATTCTGAAGTAGGTTGGATACGGCGGGTCGATTTGCCCATGGACCGACTTTGCTTAGCTTGGAGACATAAGGAGCTGGGCTTGGGATGGTATCATGACGTGTGAGTGCTGGGCCGAGTTTGCCCTGAATCACGGGAGTGTGTGGCACCGTCGACTCGGCTCCATAAACGGGCATGATGATCTTTATGCATTATGATACATGAACGCTTGGCGTATCGCCCTGGTTCATCTATCCTATGACGTGAGTGCTTAGCCATTGTTTACCTTGACTCGCCTATGTTACAGTTGGGATTTGTGTTGAAGATTTTGGAGATTCAAAACTTATGGTGTTATGCTGTGGTATGGCGCGAGTTTGGAGGTCGCCATCGTTCTCGTCCGATGTGTATTATTTTGATGTTTGATTAAATAAATATTTTGATGTTTATATACAAGTTTGACTTTTATATTTTCTTATTTGGATTATTACTTTGACTTATATTTTGGACTTTCCGCTTTACATACTTGTTACGTATTTTGTACTGACCCCCTCCTTTCGGGGGCTGCGTTAATACCTGCAGGTACAGACAAACAGGTTAGAGAGCCGTCTTCTTAGGACTTCCGTCCATCGTTGAAATGCTCCCTTGCATCAGGAGTAGATTGTTTGGTATATACTTATACACATACTTTTTAGTATTTTGCCTTTGTACATGTTTGAGGGTATGACGGGGCCCTGTCCCATCCCATGATTTGGTTGTGTCTAGTGATCTATGGATACATATGGGTGTGGGAACTGTGTTGGTGTGACATCGTTTGTATGATATGCTAGTTGGGCGGTTCTGCCGCAGCGATGACCTTGTCGGCCTGCGTATATATATATATATATTTATATATATATAGTGATGCTTGCTATTGCTGGTTTCGCTGTTTCCAGGTGAGGCTAGTCAGTAAAACAGAGGAAACTCTGTCGAAATTTTGAGAAATTCCTTAGCTATTGTGAATAAAGATTCGGTTTAATGTATGTCTGGGTGCCCAATCGGCACTAATCACGGCCTTGGGGTTGGGTCGTGACATATGGTCTTTGATAATAACTTCACATAGTCCTCAATATTGAAAGCCCTAATTAGTACGTTTCACATTCCCAACAGCCCTATGTTGCAATCCCCCTTTAGTTCGCGTGGTCTTGAATTTGTGCATCATAATTCCTTGATCTTTGGCATCCCATAAGAAAATTTCTTATCCGTAATGTGTTGGAATTTTTCCTTATGAATCATTTGTACTACATCAGCCTCCTTCATATGATTTTTGGTTCCCCATGCAGATATGAAATCGGCCTCATGGGAATTAGTCGCCCATTGTCCTAGCTTGGTTTCTTAAACAATGAGGCATAATTTTTCAGTGTATCGACAACAGTGCTAGTCAAACCAGCACCCGCTGGTGGTTGATCTGACGTGTCGACAACCATAGCCATCGATCAATTGCAAAGCTTCCATAAGGTTTAGGGTTTTGAGAAAGAGAATTTTTTCGACTAGTATTTCGTCTGACTTATTATTAGCGTAAAAATAGATTTCCTTTTTTTATAATTTATAATTTTAATTTTTGTTAATTCATATACCAAATGTCATACTTTAATTTATCATTTCACCACATCAGCGCAAGTGAATTACAAACAATTTATAATATTTCCCAAATCAGCATTTTCTTCTTAATAGGTATATGTGTTGAATACTTTAGCTGTTTAATAGGAACTAGTCTTAGTTTAGGTATCTAAGTGAAAATGCGAATAAGTTTTGGTGTGTATCGATGACTTAAGCCAAAAGAATACCTTTCCACTATGTAAAATTGGATAAAATGTTAATAGTTTGGACTAAAATTTCGCTTACTGTCAATACTTTGGTTAAAATAATATCTTTATTTTACTTCATGGGTCACAAATACATACATATATACATATACATACACACATACATATCTATATATATATATATATCTTTTATTTTAAATGCATTCCTTTCCTAATAGTTATTTTCTTTATTAGCAAATATATGTTATACTTCAACTCCAAAGAGGTTAAATGTCATGACTCAAGCATAGGGCTTAATAAAAACATGGCGAATGAGATAGCCGAAAGCACCTCACCCAAGTCTCTTAGCATTGATCAAGCATTCATAGGTAATTTAATATAAATAAGTGAGATTTAAAATGGGGAATAGGACTAAGGGATATTCAACTTGAGTTGCACAAAAGAAGATCAACGTAAAGCTTTACATGCTTGTCCAACAATACCAACTACTAAAATATTTGATGTAGGCTAAGACATATTCAAAGGTCACCCTCAAGTACAAGTACCAAGAGACACAACATGAAAGGTAAAATTCTTAGTATAAGATACAACTCAAGAAGTAAATGTCTTAAAGTACAATAAGAAATAAAAAACAAGGTGTAGTCCTCAAACTAGAGATCTCACTGATCATACTAGTCTTGAACTTTCACAGCCTAGCCACGAGCCAGAAGAGGAACATTGGTCCCTATATGGTGATATCATGTAGGCAAAATATGCATTAGTACTTTGGAATGTACTAAGCATATGGGATGTAAATGCAACACATGAAATTGTAATGTTATCATTCATGAAATTGTAATGCCATCATGGATGAAACTGTAACTCCATCATTCAAAATATGCATAGTCATATTCAAGGACATAGCTCAATATGGCATAAATGATCAATGCATCATGTGTAAACACGCTTTCAAGTAACATAAATATTATATATATAACTCTGTGGGAGAATACCAAAATCGACATTTAAGACCATGTGAGTTTATATATGGAATCCAACATAACACCCTATGTTAGCATGGGGAGTCCACTTGTCGGGTAACATTTCGTCAACTCATGCATACATATCTTAGCTTTAACTTTGTTATTGTCAATCTACTAGTCTTAAGATATAAGGGGCCATTCGGTTTGGATACAAGTTGTGATAAGTTATGATGGGATTATTTATATATATTGAGAGTAGATTTTATTGCTTTTTTGGTTTTTCATTCAAAATACCATTCATTACATAATTTCTAATTACAAGTTGTTTGTTTACAAAAAGACCCTCCACATTATTTAGTTTTTTCTAACAAATATTTTCTTTACGAGCTTTAGTTATTCATTCTTAAAACAATTTTTTTAACCATAAGAGAATTTCTTAACCACAACATATTGGAATTTTTCCTTATGAATCATCTGTACAACATCAGGCTCCTCCCACATGATTTTTGGTTCCCCATGCAAATACGAAATAGGCCACATGGGAATTGGTTGCCCATTGTCCTGGCTTGGTTACTTAAACAATGAGGCAGAATTTTTCGGTGTATCGATACCAGTGATAGTCAAATAAGCACCCGCCGGTGGCTGATTTGACATGCCGACAACCATAGCCGCCGATAAATTATGAAGATTCCATGATGTTTAGGGTTTCTAGAGAGAATATTTTTGATTGGTATTTCATCTGATTTATTGTTTAGTGCAAAAATAGATTTTTTTTATAATTTATTAGTTTTAACTTATTTTCTTATTCATCTGCCAAATGTTATCCTTTAATTTATTACTTTGCCACATCAGCGCAAGTGAAATACACACACTTTATATTATTTGCCAAATCAGCATTTTATTCTTAATAGGTAGATGTATTTAATAGTTTAGGTGTTCAATAGGAACTAGTCTTAGTTGAGGTGTCTAAGTGAAAATTGCGGACAAGTTTCAGTGTCTATCGATGACTTACGTCAAAAAAATTACCTTTTCACTATGTGAAATTCGATAAAAATATACTCAGTTAATAGTTTAAACCAAAATTTCTCTTACTGTCAATATTTTGGTCAAAACAATATCTTTATTATTACTTAATGTGTCAAAAATACATACATATATATATATATATATAGATATAGATATATTTAAATGCATTCCTTTCCTAATAATTATTTTCTTTATTAGAAAATATATATTATACTTCAAACCCAAAGAGGTTAAATGTCATGACTCAAGCATAGGGCTTAATTATAATACGGCCAATGAGGGATTCGAAGGCACCTCACCCAAGCCTCTTAGCATTCATCAAGCATTCATAAGTAATTTAACATAAACAAGCGAAATTTAAAATGGGGAATGAGACTAAAGAATATTCAACTTGAGTTGTGCAAAAGAAGATCAACATAAAACTTTACATACTTATCCAACAATGCAATCTACTAAAAGACTTGATGGGGGCTAAGACATATTCAAAGCTCACCCTCAAGTACAAGTACCAAGAGACACAACATGAAAAGTAAAAGTCTTAAAATAAGATACAACTCAAAAAGTAAATATCTTAAAGTACAATAAGCATGAAAAATGAGGTGTAGTCCTCGAACTAGAGACCTTACTAATCACACTAGTATTGAACTTTCACCACATGACAGAGGATAATTAACGTCGATCCGTATATGGTGATATCATGTAGGCAAAATATGCATTAGTATTTTGGAATGTACTAAGTATGTGGGATGCAAATGCAACACATTAAATTATAATGTTATCATTCATGAAATTGTAATGCCATCATGGATGAAACTATAACTCCATCATTCGAAATATGCATAGTCATATTCAAGGAGTATAGCTCAATGTGGAATACATGATCAATGCATCATGTGCAAACACACTTTCAAGTAACATACATATTATATATATAACTCTATGGCAGAAGACCATAATCGACATTTAAGACCATGTGAGTTTATATATGGAATCCAACATAACACCCTGTGTTAGTATGGGGAGTCCACTTGTCGGGTAATATTTCGTCAACTCATGCATACATATCTTAGCTTTAACTTTGCTATTGTCAATCTACTAGTCTTAACATATAAGGGGTCATTTGGTTTGAATACATGTTGTGATAAGTTATGATGGGATTATTTATATATATTGAGAGTAGATTTTCTTGCTCGTTTGGTTTTTCTTTCAAAATACCATTCATTGCATAATTTCTAATTACAAGTTATTTGTTTACTAAAAGACCCTCCACCTTATTTAGTTTTTTCTAACAAATATTTTCTTTGCGAGGTTTAGCTATTCATTCTTAAAATAAATTTTTTAACCATAAGAAAATTTCTTAACCACAGCATATTGGAGTTTTTCCTTGTGAATCATCTCTACAACATCAACCTCCTCCCACATGATTTTTGGTTCCCCATGCAAATATGAAATAGGCCTCATGGGAATTGATCGCCCATTGTCCTGGATTAGTTTCTTAAACAATGAGGTAGAATTTTTCGGTGTATCGATACCAGTGATAGTCAAATAAGCACCCGCCGGTGGCTGATTTGACATGCCGACAACCATAGCCGCCGATAAATTATGAAGATTCCATGATGTTTAGGGTTTCTAGAGAGAATATTTTTGATTGGTATTTCATCTGATTTATTGTTTAGTGCAAAAATAGATTTTTTTTATAATTTATTAGTTTTAACTTATTTTCTTATTCATCTGCCAAATGTTATCCTTTAATTTATTACTTTGCCACATCAGCGCAAGTGAAATACACACACTTTATATTATTTGCCAAATCAGCATTTTATTCTTAATAGGTAGATGTATTTAATAGTTTAGGTGTTCAATAGGAACTAGTCTTAGTTGAGGTGTCTAAGTGAAAAATGCGGACAAATTTCAGTGTCTATCGATGACTTAAGTAAAAAAAAATACCTTTTCACTATGTGAAATTGGATAAAAATATACTCAGTTAATAGTTTGGACTAAAATTTCTCTTACTGTCAATATTTTGGCCAAAACAATATCTTGATGATGACTTAATGGGTCAAAAATACATACATACACACATACACACACACACACACACACACACACACACACACACACACACACACACACACACACACATATATATATATATATATAAATGCATTCCTTTCCTAATAATTATTTTCTTTGTTAGAAAATATACATTATACTTCAACCCCAAAGAGGTTAAATGTCATGACTCAAGCATAGGGCTTAATCATAACACGATGAATGAGGGATCTGAACGCATCTCACCCAAGCCTCTTAGCATTCATCAAGAATTCATAAGTAATTTAACATAAATAAGCGAAATTTAAAACGGGGAATGAGACTAAAGGATATTCAAGATGAGTTGTGCAAAAGAAGATCAAGATAAAACTTTACATACTTGTCCAACAATACAAACTACTAAAAGACTTGACGGGGGCTAAGACATATTCAAAGCTCACCCTCAAGTACAAATACCAAGAGATACAATGTGAAAAGTAAAAGTCTTAAAATAAGATACAATTCAAAAAGTAAATATCTCAAAGTACAATAAGCATGAAAGAAGGAGGTGTAGTCCTCGAACTAGAGACCTTACTAATCACACTAGTCTTGAACTTTCACAGCTTGCCACATGACAGAGGAGAATTAACGCTGGTCCCTACATGGTGATATCATGTAGGCAAAATATGCATTAGTACTTTGGAATGTACTAAGTATGTGAGATGCAAATGCAACACATGAAATTATAATGTTATCATTCATGAAATTGTAATTCCATTATGGATGAAACTGTAACGCCATCATTTAAAACATGCATAGTCATATTCAAGGAGTATAGCTCAATATGGAATAAATGATCAATGCATCATATGCGAACATGCTTTCAAGTAATATAAACATTACATACATAGCTTTGTGGGAGAATATCATAATCGACATTTAAGACCATATGAGTTTATATATGGAATCCAACATAACTTCCTATGTTGGCATAGGGAGTCCACTCCTCGGGTAAAATTTCGTCGACTTATGCATACATATCTTACTTTAACTTTGTTATTGTAAATCTACTAGCCTTAGCCTATAAGGGGTCGTTTGGTTTGGATACAAGTTATGATGAGATTTGTTATGCTGGGATAGGTTATGATGGGATAAGTTATGATGCGATAAGTTATGATGGGAGTATTTATATATGTTGAGAGTAGATTTTATTGCTTGTTTGGTTCGTCATCCAAAATACCATTCATTGCATAATTTTCTAAGTATAAGTTGTTTGTTTCCAAAAAGACCCTCCACCTTATTTATTTTTTTAACAAAAATATTTTCTTTGCAAGCTTTAGCTATTCATTCCTAAAATAATTTTTTTATCTTATTTAATGTAAATAATTTTGTATATGCATTTTTATGATTATGCCATATGTTTTTAAAATTAAACTTTCATCTTATTTAACTTAAAAATAAAATGTCCATATGTAGTTTTAATAAATATTTTATCTAAATTAGCTTAAAAAAATAAAAATTTTATCCTATTTAACTTAGAAATAAAACTTCCATCTTCTTTAGCTAAAAAATAAAATTTTATTAAAGTAAAAAAATTATTATTAAATTTTAAAATTATCTACATTTTAGTTGATATATAAAATACAAATTTGAAGTGAGTAATAAACTATTTAATTAAAAATATGTCATGTAATAGTGTGGCAAACATTTTAAGAGAGAAATAAAAATATAAATAAACAAAAGTATTTGACAAATAAGTTCAACTTATAATATCTTCATGAATAGAAATTCTATTTGTTAAATGTAATTATTAGACAAAAATATATTATCATAAAAATAACATGTAACGACCCAAAAAGTGTTCGAAATTGTGCCTCGAGAGTGCTCGGAATCGTAATTTCCATATATCTAAAAATTTATTTGTTATTTCGAAAATCATACTTCATATTATTGTTCAGGTGGTCAAATTGAGTGAAAATGGGTCTAACCCGAATTTTAGAGCAACCGTATCAAAATCCAAATATTACAAAAAATGCTAATTAGAAGGGTCAACTTTGAGGGGACATATATCTTAGCACACAAATAATTGAGTGGCTCACGACATACCATCTTAAAGATCTTTGAATTAGCTTTCTAATGCACTTGGTTTCACCCCATTCTGATTTTGAATGAGGGATTTATGAAGCGATTTTTTGTAATGATTCTGATTTTGAATGAGCGATTTTGATTCTGATTCTGATTTTCGTAAAACTCATTTGTGAAGAAAATGCAATTTCCGAAGACAAATCCGCCTTACTTCCACGACAAGTCTCTGTTATTTTTGGTGCCTGTTTTAATTTTTTTGATCGAAGACTATTAAATCTTTGGCCTAAGGGTTTCTACACTTGAAAATAACTATACTTAGCCTTATTTCACCCTCGTATCATCCAAAACATTCCCCAATACTCACTCAAACACTTAGACTCATATTTCACCCTAAATTCAAGTCCAAGACTCAAGACCAATCTTAAGGATTTCATCAAGGATTTCATTCAAGCTTTAAGTCTCCATTTCCAATCTTCTTCAAGGGTTCTCCAAAGTCAAGGTATGTGGTATTGAACCATTGGGTCCTTTTACCCATGGTGCCTAAGCCTCTTTTTTTACTAATATTGCTTGATTTAAAGTTAATTTTACATGTGGGTCTTGTATATTGAGAAATTTACTTCACAGTGATTTAAGTTCATGAAAGTATGGTTGTCTTAAGCATGTTTTGAGCTATGAATCTTGGATCTATTGTTGGATTTGATGACGGGTTTTGATGTGAATGTCTTGGCAGTGTTGCAAGGTGTTGATTGATGGTTTTACAATAGATTTTCTTGCATGATTTCATCTTTAAATTGCATAGTCTTTTACCCCTATTGCACACATTTTAAGTGTTTGATAAAATATTTGGTTATGGTTTCTTGAGGAATTGAAAGTCAAAACCATGAGATATGATTTGAATGACTGTATGATGATGAAATAGGCTTATGTATATGATGAATCCTATATAAAGTGTTACATTAGGGTGATGGGTGCTATCTTCACTAACCTACCAAGGGGTTTGTACTTAGGAAATCTAACACATTAAGGTGATGGGTGCTATCATTACTAACCTTGATGAGGGGTTTGTACCTCACACACTAGGGTGATGGATGCCATCATCAATAATCTTGATGAGGGCTTTGTAGCTCACACACTAGAGTGATGAGTGCTATCATCACTAACCTTGATGAGGGGTTTGTACTTTGGGAATCTAGCACACTAGGGTGATGGATTCTATCATCTCTAACCTTGATACGGGGTTTGTACCTCACACACTAGGGTGATAGGTGCTGTCATCACTAACCTACCAAGGAGTTTGTACTTTAGAAATCTAGCATACTAGGATGATCAGTGCTATCATCACTAACCTTGATGAGGGGTTTGTACCTCACACACTAGGGTGATGGATGCTATCATCACTAACTTTGATGAGGGCTTTATACTTTGAAAATCTAGCTTGGTATCTTCTACACATTTGATATCCTATATGAGCATGAGTTACTTAAGCATGTTTTACTTAAGTATTGATCATACATGTCATATTGTATAATATGCCTATTGCTTAATATTATGTATTTTTATTATGATGCCTATCTATTGTTGCATTGCATCCTACATACTTAGTAAATTCAAATGTACTAATGCATACTCTTTGCCTACGTGATGTCACCATGTAGGAACCGGTGCCCAAGTTGATTGTCCTCCTCCACGTGGCTAGTTCGGTGCTATTCAAGCTAGTTGGTGAGTCCTCCACTTTGGAGACCTAGTCTACATTTCTTCTATTATGTATTGAGACATTCATCTTTATTCTTTATTTTTACTATGAGGGTGAGCTCGGTTACTTTGTCTTGGCCCCCACTTTTATCTATGTATTAGAGGTATTTGTTGGACATGTTATGTATCTATGATATGAGTTTAACTCTTATCTTTTGACCATGATATTGCGAAATATTTTTCCTTAGCCTCGGTTTTCCCATTAGTTTATCTTTGATGCTTAATTTATTGCTTCCACGACCAAGGATGGGTAATGATGCTTTATGAGGCTTTCTTGGGGTCCCTTCGGGTTCCTCTAGCATAGGCTTGGGTCGTGACATAACAATTAATTAAGATTGTGAATGTTATTATAAATATTATTAAAAATTATTTTAATATATATGAATATAAAAGTAGTGTATAAAGGAGAGTTAAAAAGGAAGTGTTTTTGGATTTTTACATACTTTATCTCATGATAGGTTATCCTGGGATTATTATTCCACACAGAAGGAGGAATAACTTATCCCAGTACTAATAATTACTCCTGTGATAAGTTATCCAAGTCTTTGCAATCAAATAATGAAATGAGGACCACAAAAAAATTATCCTAGGTTAAGTTTTCTTATCCGCCACACCAAACGACTCCTAAGGGCTTCTGTGATAGCCCATAGTTAATGTGATAAGTGGTTGCTACTAAGTTTTCCTTAGAATCCCACTTCATTAGGATTTCACTCAAGCTAGAATTGTCCTTTCACATTGAAGGTCTATCTTAAACATCACTAAAGTGCTTCATGAAAAAGCTTATAACTTTCATATCATTCATAAACTTTCTAAGATACTTGAGGGTCTTTATCATTCATAACATAATTCTTATAGGGACTTAATTTTAGTAGACTTATGCACGTGATCTTAAAAATCATGCAATTCAAGAGTAATATACTATAATATGACAAAACTAATCCATTTTAAAACCTTTCTTAACAGCCCACTTTATGCATTCAAAACCCTAGATAGGTTACTATCATGAAATTCAACTTGAAGACCATGAAAATTCATAGCATATTATGACATTGCATTACTATAGCCAATATAACTAAAAATACATCATTATATTATCATTTAAGAAAATTGATGAAGACCTAGAAATTTCGTAACTAAAAGAAAAGGTTAAATGGGAATATTGCTGGACTTTGTGGATGAAAGGAATCCACAAATCAAACTAGCATTCCTGACTGAGAATCATAAAGAAACTTGAAGTTTGGATGAACTTGAGGAAAACTTAGCTTTCTTCTTTCTTCCTTGGAGAGAACTTTTGCATTAGGAAATTGAGAGAATTCAGAGTAGGAAAGAATGAGAATGTGTAGGGTGATTTAGGAATGATCTAGAGGAAAGAACTCAGAATGACATAGTATTAGGCTTAGAACATGAGAAAAGATCAAAAATATTCTTCATTAAAAACTATCAGACCTAAACCATGACCCCTATCTATAGGTCGTAGAATAGGCCATGGATTTTTAACATAGGGTTTCATCCTGGCTAATTTTTTGGACTCTTGAAACTGCCTCTGATCCTCAATTTATGACTTATAGAATGATCCACGGGTTGTAGAACCCTTTCGTGGTTCCTGTCAACTACCGGTAAATTTTTCAATCTCAGGACCCTATCTATGAAAGCATTTAAGAACTCATAAACAAGACTATGACTTGTCCTATTTGTTCATAGTCCAAGGTTCAGAAATCAACTTTTGATCAACCTTGACCTCAATCTGTGAAACCATCTTTATGGTTGTACTTCCTTTTACAGACTGTAAACACCCTTCGTGGACCATACCTATACTTAGTCAAATGTTTCTCTCCATTATCTCCCAACCAAGAGCCTTTCTATGGCGCGTGGTTTGAACCACAAGTCATAAATGAGGCATGTACTTTGGTTTACAAATTTTCATTTCCACTTTTTCTGCGTTTTTCGCTTTTAAACTTGTGAGGCCTTACATTAAGAACTACAAATATCTTCTATTTTATTTTGAAGAATAATATTGATTATAAAATGAAAATAATAATGGGATTAGTGTGATCTTATACATATGACACATATTATTAGATAAAAAGATACATATTGTTATTCTTAATAAGATTAGATTAATAAGAAAAATATATTGTTATTTATTGGTCAAAGTAATTTTTTTTTAAAATATTACTTAATAAATATATTATTGAGGCAGTAAGTAATAATAGAAATAGTTTAGAATCAAATTATTAGAATAAGAACATTCTAAAACTAGATTATTAGTTGGATAGATAACTTTAAACCCAACTAGTATATGTACCCGCACGATTCGCGGTTAATATTAACTGCTCCCTCTCCCATTATGTGACACCCTTTTATTTTTGATCCATGCCAAAAATAATTTTACCTTACTCTAATTAAAAATAATGTAACATTAAAATTCACTTTAATACTTAATGAAATGATTCTCACCTATACAAATATCTAAGAATGATTTTAGACCCCAAATTTCAAAAGTCTTCCCTTTTCCTTAAATACTGAGCCAAGTCAAAAGGTTCCACATAAAATGGGATAGGGAGAGTAGTATTTTAGATTTATCTATCTTATTTAAATGTGTTAAATCATATTACTCCAATTATTGTACTATTTTTAATGTAATGTACTCCTCTCACTCCTCCGCCTTCCCCTTCCCCTTTTCTATTTTCATGACCCGAACCTAGGTCCTAGCCATGACACGGCGAATGTGACGCTCGAAGGTATCCCATCAAAGCCTCGTGTTCATATCATAAGCATTCATAAGATAAATTAAGAATACATAAGAGAATAACAAGTATAATGTGTAAAACTAAGAACATCATAGTTTCCCTAAGGGGAGTGCACATCAATCCATAGTGCCAGAACATGCCTCTACATTATAGATCTTGGCAGGATCTAAAGCATATCTTACTAACTCATCCTAAAGTAATAAATAAAAAGAAAATGATAAATTCTCAACATATAGAAACATCATAAATGGGAATTTTTCCAAAGCATGGGAACTCAGCAACAATCTTCAAGTTTAGAATCTTAATCGAACCACATAATGGAATAATCACCTCGGCATCCACCCCCACATGGTTAGATCATGTAGGCAAAGAAGTATGAGTTAGTACATGAAAGGTACTAAGTATGTAGGTATGCCATGAATCAAAGGACATCACAATAATATCAATATGCATAATCATAATCAATGAAAAAAGGTTACAGTATGCATAAGCAATGCAAGTTTAAAACCATGGAAGAAGCATCATCAAATCCATGAAATAAACTTAGCATTCATATGTGAGAATAAAACCATAATCAACATATAATATCACGCAGACTACTATATGAAATCTTGACTTTCCCTCTACACCAAGTAAAGAGGAGTCTATTTTGCAAAGATAAAGTCGATTCTCACCTTATAGGCTCTATCCTAGCATGGTGAGAACTCCATCATTTGACCCCACCCTTTAGACTTTATCATAGCATAGTGAGTATCCATTATTAAATCTAAATGGATCCATTAGTACACCTTTAAAGCATAAAAAGATGAATATCATTTATATGGTGGCATATATTTATAAGACTATGGAATCTGCCAAAGCCCTCTCAGTACTAATTCATATCCCATAAAATACATAAACTATGCACATACATAGCTTTCAATATAGTTCATACTTCATTAAAAGTCATGGTTTCATAGCTCATAAAATAGTCATCATACTCTTTCGTGAAAACATATTATATCATAGGAATAGTTTATCTACTTTGCTTTTTATCATAATGTGGGTAGACATTCGCACCTTAATATCATCATAAATATTAGGGTCTTCATCACCCTCTATACTGTAGAATCATCATTATCATAATAACATCTACTTGAGATCATAATCATGAAAATTCATAGCTTTATCATAATGGACTAAGGCTAAGTGTAGGTTCATGAATAATTGAGTCAAAATCATTCAATTTGAACGAAACTCATAAAGGAAACCTATAATTAAAACCAATTGGATCATCAGTAAAGGAACCCATATCAAATCATTTAGCGTTAATCATGAATACATTAAAATCACATACTTTTTCTTGAAATCGTACATATCATATAATTCTTCAATGTTCCTACTTAGATAGGCTTAGTAATCATGGAATGTTCATAGAATCATGACATAAAAATCCATAAGAGATCATCATAAAACTTTAATAAAAAGAAGATTATAGATTAGACTTCATCAATGAAACTAACCCATGAATGAAACCCTACATAACTCACGTGAAAGTCTTAGAATTGAAGAGGAAATTTTGGAAATCCTTAAGGCAACCTTTAAATCCTAGATTCAATGGAATCCTTCTTTAGATAGAGAAATGTTTGAAAATTATTAAGACAATTATGAGGTTGAAGGAGTTTGAATGAATTAGGAATAAAACTTATAGGGTTATAGTGGGTTAATGTAACATCCTTTATGTTTATGAGCCTATAAAACTGAAAGTTAATTTTGGTGTTGATTTGACCCTACAAGCCAGTCTAAGGTTCATAGAAGGATCCATAGGTCATTGTAGGTAGGCTTCTTAGATTGAGTCCAGTGAAAATATAAAATTGAAAAATTTTTGACAGTTGTTTCATGATTAACAAAATAGACCATATATAGAACCATGAACTATCAAAGGTGTCGTGGAAATGAGTCCTAAAAGGCCTAAATTTTTCTAAGTCTGGAATTACTCTACGAGATGATTTATGGCCCGTAGATGGATTGAAGAGTCATCCAACATGTTTATGGTATAAAATATTCAAATTTTAGTGACTCAAATTTTATGATACGAAGTTCTATGAGCCAAGTCATAAGCCACAAGTATATCCACGACCCATAGATGGGGACTCGTGAATGGCTCTGTCAGTTTTTAATGAAGGACATATTTTATACTTTCAGTTTGTTTAAGTCCTAAACTATGTAATTTTGACCCTCTTAACTACCTTAACCAACCTAGACCATATAAGTTATATTTCTAATTCATTTAAAGTCATTCATCCTCATAATTCGCTCAAGGGTTCTCAAATAGTTTTCTCTCTAGAAGAAGGATTGCATTGAAGCTAGGGTTTGAAGGTTGGCCTAAGGATTTCCAGATTTTTCCCTTTAATTCTAAATGATTCTTACCTAAGTTATGTAGGGCTTCATTTATGGATTAGTTTCATCCATGAAGCCCAGTTCAAAAGTCCTTTTATCGATGTTTCATGATGATTTCCTATGGGCTTTTATGATATGATTTCAAATGCATGGATTTTGATTCCTATATGATTATTATATCTAATTATGTATTAATTATAAAGAATTATATGATTTATATGATTTTCAAGTAAAAATATGTGCTTTCAATGTATGTATGATTAGATATTATTGATTTAATGTGGGTTCCTATACTAATGATCGAAATTGATTTAATTGGATGTTTTCTCTATGAATTTCATCCAATTGAATGATTGTGACTCAATTTCTCATGAACCCCCACTCAGGTCTAGTCTATTATCAGAAAGCTAAGGCTTTTCATGATCATGATCTCAAGTATATATTAGTATTATGATAGATGATGTTATGATAAAGACAATGATAAAGCCCCTAATGTTTATGATAATGATGTTAAGGTAGACATATCTACCCACACTTGATGAAAAGCAAAGTAGGTGGACTATTCTTATGGCATGAGATGTTCTTATGAATGATTATGATGACTATTTCATGATTTATGAAATTATGATTTTAAATAAAGTATGAACTATGTTGAAAGCTATGTATATACATGATTCATGTATTCTATGGGATATGACTTAGAACCAAGAGGGCTTTGGTAGATTCCATAGTTCCATAACTATGTGCCACCATAGGAATGATGTTCATCTTTTATTTCTTAAAGATGTGTCAGTGGATCCGTTTAGCTTTAATGATGTACACTCACTATGCTAGGATAGAGCCTAAGAGATGGGGTTAAATGATGGGTCCTCACCATGCTAAGATAAAACCTATAGGGTGATGATCAAGTCTACCTTGGCAAAGTAGACTTCTCTTTGCTTGGTATAGAGGGAACATCAATATTCCATGTAATAATTTGTATAGTTTTATATGTCAATTATGGTCTTATTCCTACATATGTATGCTAAGGTTATGAATGGATTTGATGATGCTCCTTCACATGATTTTAAAGTTGCATTGCTTATGCATATTGTGTCCTTGTCCTATTAATTATGAGTATGCATATTGATACTATATTTTGATGTCCTTTGACTCATGGCATACCTACATATTTAGTACATTTTATGTACTAACACATACTTTCTTTGCTTACATGATCTAACTATATAAGGACAAATGATGAGGTGATTATTCTATTCCATGGCTAGATTTGAATTTTGAGCTTGAAGATTGTTGGTGAGTTCCCATGCTTCGGGAATAAGCCCATTTATGAGGTTCATATATGTTGAAACTTTATCATTTTCTTTTGATATATATCTTGAGGGTGAGCTAGTAAGCTATGTTCCAGATCCCACTAAGATCTTATGTAGAGGCATGTTTTGGACACTACGAATGGATGTATATTCCTTTAATAAAGCCTATGATGTTCTTAACTTTATACATTCTACTTGCTTATTCTTTTATGTATGCTTAATTTACCTTATGAATGCTTATGATATAAACACGCGGCTTAGATGGGATGCTTTTAGGGTGTCATATTCACTGTGTCATGGCCAGGCCCTAGGTGTGAGTCATTAAAAAAGTTATATCAGAGCACAAAGTGTGAAAGCATCCTAGAGAGTCCAATATGCCATGTCTAGTAGAGTCTTTTTCATCAGTGTAAAGCATACCATATCCATGAATTGGTGGCTATGAGATGTTTAGGTAAAACTTCTTTTCTTTTGTGATCTATGTCATGCCTTTAAGAACTCTCATATCCTAATGTTTATTGTTTAGTGTTTCTAGAAATAGCTTCATGATGTGAATTTTTGACAAGGGAAGGTAATGCTAACAAATACCATCTTCCTTGGGCTCCTCAAGTTCTTTAAGCGAACGAAGTTTCTAATGATAAGTTTAAGTTGTTTCTTCTCTAAAGACTCTTACTCTAGCTTCAAGAATAAGACATTTTCTCGAATGAATGCCCTAGAGTTCATGATTCCAAGGTAGATGAACACCCATAAGAGTTCACTGATGAGGTGTATAAGTTGGTGGAGATTATAGGAGTGTCCTCCGAAGAAAAGGCCAAATTGTTGGCTTATCAACATAAAAGAGTTGCTCAAGTTTGGTTCACTTATTGGATGTATGAAAGAGTTAAAGAGGGCCTATCAATTGGGAGATATTTAAAGCAGCTTTCCTTGCGATTTCTTCCCTCATGAACTAAGGGAATCTAAGGTGATGGAATTCATGAACTTAAAGCAAGGTGGCATGAGTGTGAGGGAGTATGCCCTCAGGTTTACTAAGTTGTACAAGTTTACTCCTTCCTTGGTGACCGACTCTAGGGCTCGCATGAACAAGTTCACTTTGGGTGTGTCTAAGGCCGCGATACTCATTAAAGAAATAAATTATCTCTAGACTCATCACTCTATGCCGAACAAGGTGAGAGTGAGAAACTTTAAAAGATAAGTACAATGGAGTCTAAGACAGATTGTTATGATGGTGGATTTTCTTATAATAAGTCTGGTGGTGGCTATTTTCAACAAGGCCAAGGGTCTTTAAAAGATGCTACTTAAAGGTTTGACAAAGAGGAAAAGGATGATCTTAAGGTTGATGGTATGTTGTTAAAGACGGTAATACTCTTCCTAAATGTCTTAAGTGTGGGAGGAACCCTAGAGTTGAATATTTGAGAGGTACCAACGCATGCTCCAGTCATAGGAAAATGGAACAAAAGATTATCTAATATCCTCATGTTTCTAATAAGGGTAAAAAAAGGCATCAATAAGGTCAAATAGCTCAAAGAGGGAAAGTGCAACAAGGTTCCCAAGCTCAAGGTGGTGTGTCCACATGGTAATCGGTTCTATTCTTGGATGCTAAGAAAGAGGTTAACAAGGCCCTCGATGTACTAGTATGTTAATAGTCTTTGATCATGAGGTGTATGTCTTGCTTGACCCTAGTGCCAATATGTATTTTGTTGCTCCTTACCTTACTGTAAAGTTTTATGTGTCTACAAAAGTTTTGTTAGAACCTCATTTGGTCTATACTCCTATTGATGACTCAATCCTAGCCAAGAAAGTTTATAGAAATTGTCTCATGTAAATCTTACATAAAATTTGCCTATGTGATCTATCTAAGCTTGATATGACCGATTTTGATATTATTTTTGGTATAGATTTGTTGCATGCATCCTATGCTTTTATTGATTGTAGGATCTATAAGGTCACACTTCAAGTTCCTAATGAGCCTATTCTAGAATGGAAGGGAATCAATTTTGTGTTCAAATAGATGTTTGTCTTGTATATGAAAGCTAAGAAAAAGATTTCTAAAGGTTGTCTATATCATGTTGTTTGAGTTGTAGATGTTGAGTCTCATATTTCTTCTCTTGATTTAGTTAATGAGTTTCTCGATGTCTATCTTGATGACCTACCCAGTATTCTTCTCCTAAGGGAAATTAATTTTGGTATTGATCTTATGCCTGACAACCAACCTATTTCTATACCACCATATCGCATAGCCTGATGAAGTTAAAAGAATTGAAGAAACAATTAAGGTCTTTTCATGATAAGGGATTCATAAAGCCTAATGTTTCACCATTGGGTGTTCTCGTGTTATTTGTACAAAAAAGGATAGTTCATTTCAAATGTGTGTGGATTATCGATAATCAAATAAGGTAACCATCACAAACAAATATCCATTTCAAAGGATCGATGGCCTATTTGATCAACTACAAGGTGCAAGCTATATTTCCATATGGTTGATCTCTAGTCTGAAAATCACCAATTGAGGGCGAAGGAAAATGATATTCCAAGGATAAAATTTAAAACTCGGTATAGTCATTTTGAATTATTGGTTATGTCATTTGGACTAACTAATGTCCCCAGTACTTTCTTGGATTTGATGAATAGGATTTTAAAATAGTATTTGGATATATTCATGGTGGTATTCATAGATGATAGATTGATTTACTCATGATATTTAAAGGATCACGAGGATCATTTGAGGATTTTATTTCAAATATTGAGAGATAGACAACTCTTTTCCAAGTTTAGCAAGTGTGAATTTTGTCTAAAAGAGGTGGATTTTCTTGGTCATATTATTTTGGGTGATGGTATTAGGGTTAATACAAAGAAGTTTGAGGCAGTGAAGAATTGGCCTAGACTATTATCTCCATATGATATTAGGAGCTTCTTGAATTTGGCCGAATATTATAAGATGTTTGTTAAAGGATTTTCCGTCATTGTTTATCATTTGATGAGGTTAACCCAAAAGAAGATAAAATCACAATGGTCCGATGAATTGAAAAGAATTTCCAATTGTTAAACGATCATCTTACTTCAGCTCCTATTTTGATATTGAGCAAAGGTCCGGATGGTTTTATTGTGTATTATGAAGCCTCATATATAAGCTTGAATTGTGTATTGATGCAACATGGAAAGGTAATTTCCTTTGCTTTAAGGAAATTAAAAGTGCATGAAAATAATTATCTGACATATGATCTTGAGTTGTTCGTCATTGTGTTTTCATTGAAAATTTGGCGACATTGTATTTAGGTAGTATATATTGATCTACATTTACCGACCGTAAGAGTTTGCAATATGTGTTTTATCAAAGGTATTTGAATTTAAGGCAAAAAAGGTGGTTAAAACTATTGAAAGATTATGATATGAGTGTGACCTATCACCCTGAGAAGGCTAATAATGTGGCCTATGCATTAAGTAGAGTGTCTATGGGCATAAATGCACATGTTGAGAATGGAAAGAAGGAGTTGGTCAAAGAATTGCATTATTTGGCTTGTTTGGGTATGAGGTTGAATAGCCTGAGCTATGGTGGTGTATTGGTACCAAATAGGACGAAATCATCCTTAATGGAGGAGTTAAAGAAAAAAAAGACATGGACAATACTTTGGTAGAATTAAAGAAGTTGGTGGTGGATAAGAATATAGAGCTACATGCACAAGGGGAGATGGAGTGTTATATTACCAAGGACAATTATGTGTACCTAATATAGATGGCTTAAGGAAAAAGATACTTGATGAAACTCATAATTCTTGGTATTTTATTCATCCATGAGCTACCAAGATTTATTAAGGTTTTAGAGAAGAGTATTGGTGAAATGACATGAAGAAATATATAGCAAAACATATGAAAGGGTGTGCAAATTGTCAACAAGTGAAAGTGAAATGTCACAAACCCAGTGGTTTGATTCAAGATATTGAGATACCGACTTGGACATAGGAGGAAATGAATATGGATTTCATCACTGGTTTTCCAAAGAGCAGAAAGAAATTTGACTCAATGTGGGTGGTTGTGGATACAATGACAAAGACAACACACTTTTTTTGCCGATAAGACTTATTATGGTGCTGAAAACTATGCTAAGGTTTACATCTAGTGCATGGGTTCTATAATCCATAATATTAGATAGGGGTGATTAATTTACTTCTCATTTTTGGAATTCATTCGAAAAAGGCCTTGGTACGAAAGTGAAACTAAGTACTGCATTTATTCTCAAACGGATAAATAAGCTGAAAGGACAATACAAATATTGGAAGATATGTCGGGGCTTGTGTGCTTGATTTCAAAGGAATTTGGAATGATCACTTACCTATTATTGAACTTGCTTGTAATAATAGCTTTCATCAAATATTAAAATGGCACTGTTTGAAGCATTGTATGATAAATAATGTAGATCATTAATGTGATGGCTTGACGTTGATGAAATATCCTTGATGGACCAAATTTGGTGCTTGATGCCATGTAGAAAGTGAATGTTATATGGATAAAGTTAAAGGCTTCCCAACATCGTCAAAAATCATATGCCAATGTTAAGAGAAGAGAACTAAAGTTTGATGAAGGTAATTGGGTGTATCTAAAGATTTTACTAATGAAAGTAGTGATGCATTTTGGAAAGAAAGGTAAATTGAATCCTAGATATGTAGGATGTTATGAGAAAGTGAAAAGATTTGTGAAGGTAGCTTATGAACTAGATTTGCCTATGGACTTAGCTATGGTTAATCTGATGTTTCACATATCGATGTTAAGAAAATGCTTGGGTGATCCTAGTTCTGTTGTTCCATTAAAGAATGTGTCTATTGAGGAGAATTTAACTTACAAAGAGGTACCTATTGAAATTTTAGAAAGGCAAGTGAATAGGTTGAGAAATAAAGATGAAATAAAAGTGCCCGAAAATATGTCTTGGAAGTGCCAGAATCGTAATTTTCATATATCTCAAAATTCATGCATGATATTGAAAATCCAACTTTATATTCTTGTTTAGGGGGTCAAACTTAGGGGAAAAATGGTCTAACCCTTATTTAAGAGCAAAAGATTAGTAATTATTGAATTTCAAGAATGCAATTTCCAGTCGCAAATTTGCGTCACGCTACAGTAGCGAAAATGGCCATTTTTTTTACTCGGTCCAAGACTTTTATGTTTTTGTCCTAAGTGTTCCCAAACGTGTATATACCTATACCTATCCATGTTTCACCCTCATATCATCCTAAACATTCCCCAATACTCACTCAACCACTAAGCCATATTTCTCACTCCTAAATTCAAGTCTCAAAACCTCTTCAGGATCTAAGGATTTCATTCAAGCTTCAAGTCTCCATTTTCAATCTCCACCAAGAGTTTCTCTAAAGCTAAGGTATGAATCTGAGGACTATGATGAAGATTGATGAAGGGTCTTGCTGTATATTATTTTAGGGTGTTAGCAAGTATCTATTGATGGCTTTACACTGATTTTTCTATTATAATTTCACTCTTGAATTGTATGATATTACACTAGCATTGCACACCCTCTAAGTGTTTGATAAAATATCCGGTTATAGTTTCTTGAGGAATTAAAGGTCCAAAGCATGTAATATTATATGATTGATATTATGATGATGGAAAAAACTTGTGCATATGATATATTCTGTATAAAGTGTCGCACTAGACCATGCCTGATACAGGGGGACTAAGAACTCGGCTAACCTAGTTGAGGGGTTAGTACCTCAAACACTAGGGTGGTATGTGAGATTGCCACTAACCTAGTTGAGGGGTTTATACCTCATACTAGGGTGATGGGTGAGATCATCATCAACTTACCAAGGGGGTTGTACTTTGGAAATCTAGCCTGGTCTCTTCTACACATATGATATCCTATATAAGCATGAGTTACTTAAGCATGTTTTACTTAAGCATTGATCATACATGTCATATTGTCATATTATGCATATTGTCTATTGTTATGCATTTCGCTTAGGATACCTATCTCTTGTTGCATTGCATCCTTCATACTTAGTACCTTCAAATGTACTAATGTATACTCTTGCCTACATGATATAACTATGCAGGAATCAGAGCCAAGTTCATCATCTTCCTCCTCCACGTGGCTAGTTTGATAATACTGAAGTTAGTTGGTAAGTCCTCTATTCTGGTGATGTTTATCTATATTTCTCTTATTATGTCTTGAGACACTCTTCTTTGTGTTCTATTTTGACTATGAGGGTGAGCTTGGTTGCTTTCTCATGGCCCCAGCTCTTATCTATGTAGTAGTGGTATTTGTTGGACATGCTATGTATCTATGATATAAGCTTTGATCTTTTTTTCTTGACGATGATGTTATGCAAGCTTTCCCCTTAGTACCTTTGCCCCTATTCTTATTCTTTATGTCTTTTATATTCTTCCGTGACCAATGATCCATAATGATAAGTCAAGAGTCTTGTTTGGGAGTTCCTTTAGGTTCACCATTTGCCGTGTCATGTCTAGGCCATAGCTTGGGTCATGAAAAACTTGATATCAGAACAATAGGTTGATAGATCCTCGGAGTCCAATACACCTCATTGACTAGAGTCCTATTCATGGTTGTGAAGCACGCCATGACTATGAATAGGACACTATGAGGAATTTTAGGAAATATTTCCTTTGTTCATGCTCTAAGACATGCTATAAAGTTCTGGTAAGTTTTCCCCCTAATGATTATTCTTTGCTATGCTAGATCATGCCTATAACCCGAGAGGAAGGGCCTGAACTCTCAAGGACCAACCTACCAATGGTGAGCTCTGGGATGCTCTTGCTATGCTTGCCCAAGTTATAGACAACCAAGTTTATCAAGGGGCCTAAGCCCCTCATGCTACTACCCCAGGAGCTAGGGTAAGGGACTTCATGAGGATGAATCCTCCAGTGTTCTATGGGTTAAAGGTGGATGAAGATCCATAAAAGTTCATTGATGAGGTCTACATGATTTTGAAAATTATGGGAGTTAGGCCAAATGAAAAGGTGGAGCTAGCGACATACCATACCAACTCAAAGGGGTAGCCCATATATGGTATGATCAATGGAAGGGGGAGAAGGGAATTGGTAATGTGGTGCTTTAGAAGGAGTTCAAATTGGCCTTTCTTAATTGCTTCTTCCCTCTTGAGCTTAGGGAAGCTAATTTGGTAAAGTTTATAAATATAAAGCAAGGTTCCATGAGTGTGAGGGACTATGCCCTCAAGTTAAATCAACTTTAATAGTATGCTCCTCATTTGGTGGCCAATCCTAGATCTAGGATGAATAGGTTCATGATGGGGGTCTCCGACTAGGTGAGTGAAGAATGCTGGTTTACTTTGCTAATTAGTGACCTGGACTTGGTGAGTGAAGAAAAGTTGAGGAAGAGGAGAGGTCATGAGGCCAAGAGGGCACGTTTTAAGGGTAAGTTCCAAAGGGGTGCCTGGCTCCATCAATGTCGAGGGTCTTCTCATGCCACTAATAGGGGGTTTGTCAATGACCTTTGTAGGCCTCATGGTGTTAGTGGTGTGGATCCTATTGATGTGGGTCCTAAATTTAGAGGGGGTCATAGGGGCCCATGTTTGAAATGTTCTAATGCATGCTTTGAGGGTGGGGAGCTTGGTCACAAAAAGGTATATTGTCCAAGAAACCATGACAAAGGCTGGGGTGCAAATGCAGTTCTATTCGGTAGGGGTGGTTATCAAGGTGGTGCCAAAAGGTACAATAGGTTTTGTGCTCTATATTTGAGTTAAGGGTTGGTGATGTTCCCAACATTATTATCGGTATGTTGAAAATCTTGGACTTTGATGTATATGCTTTGATTGATCAGGGTGCCACTCTTTCTTTTTTTCACCCCCTTTGTTGCTCAAAAGTTCTAGGTTAACCCCGAGTTGTTGCTTGAGTCATATGAAGTGTCTACTCCTATTGGTACATCTATTATTGCTAGAAGAGTTTATAGAAGTTATCCTATTCACACCTTGCATAAATTGTTGCCTTGTGATCTTGTTGAATTAGACATGGTTAATTTTGATATCATTCTTTTGATGGATTGGTTGCATGCCTACTATGCTTCTATTGATTGCAGAACCCGTAGCGTCAAACTCTAATTTCCAAATGAACTCGTCCTTGAGTGGGAAAGTTAAAATGTGGTGGTCAAGGGTAGAGTCATCTCTTGCATTAAAGCTCGTAAGTTGATTTGAAAGGGGTGTCTTTACCATCTTGTGAGGGTTAGGGATATGGAGTCTAAAGTCCTTCCCATAGAGTCGGTTTAGGTTCTAAATGGGTTTCTTGATATCTTCCCAATGTTCCACCTAAAAGTCAAATAGACTTTGGCATAGTCCTTCTCCCCAATACTCAAACTATTTCTATTCCTCCTTACCATATGGCCTCGATGGAGTTGAAGGAGTTAAAGGAACAATTGATAGACTTGTAGGAGAAGGGATTCGTTAGACCTAGCCAATCATCTTGGTGTGCTCCGGTGTTGTTTCTGAAATAGAAGTATATGTCCCTTAGGATGTGTATAGTCTACCGGCAACTCAATGGGGTTACCATCAAGAATAGGTATCATCTTTCAAGGATTGATGGCTTGTTTGACCAATTGCAAGGGGCTAGCTATTTCTCTAAGATTGATCTTCGGTTCAGATATCATGAAGTGAAGGTGAGGGAGTGTGATATTCCCAAGATGCCCTTCCAGACTAGACATGGGCATTATGAGTTTATTCTAATGTCTTTGGGTTGACTAATGCACCAACCATCTTTATGGACCTAATGAATAAGGTCTTCAAACCCTACCTCAATTCCTTTGTTGTGGTCTTTATTAATGATATGTTGATCTATTCTCGTAGTGAGGAGGAGCATAGGGCTTATCTTAGGGTTATGTTGCAAAGATTGAGGGAGGAAAAATTGTATGCTAAATATAAAAAGTGTGAATTTTGGTTAAAGGAGGTCACATTCTTAGGTCATGTAGTGTCGAGGGATGGTGTTAAGGTGGATCCTAACAAGATCGATGTGAGTACAAATTGGCTTAGACCATTATTTCCATCGGATATTAGGAGCTTATTGGGCCTAGCAGGTTATTATAAAAGGTTTGTGAGTGGGTTCTCCTCCATTGCTTCCCTGATGACAAAATTGACTTAAAAGAAGATTAAGTTTGTGTGGACCGATGAGTGTGAGAGGAGCTTCCATATATTGAAAGATAAGCTTGTGTCTGCTCCTAGATTGTCATTATTGGATGGGCTTGAGGGATTTGTGGTGTATTATGATGCTTCCTGGGTTGGTTTGGCTTTTGTGTTGATGTAAAATAGTAAGGTCATAGCTTATGATTCTAGACAACTCAAGGTACATGAAAGGAACTACCCTACCCATGATCTGGAGTTAGCTACCGTTGTGTTTGCATTAAGGATTTGGCATCACTACTTGTATGGGGTGCATGTTGATGTGTTCACCAATCATTAGAGCCTCCAATATATCTTCACTCAAAAAGATCTGAACTTGAGGCAAAGGAGATGGTTAGAACTTCTTAAAGAATATAATATAAGTGTGCATTACAATCCAGGTAAAGCAGATATAGTGGCAGATGCCTTGAGTATGGTGTCCATGGGTAGCCTAGCTCATGTTGATAGTAGTGAGAAGGAGATGGTGGGAAAGTGCATCGGTTGGCTAGGTTAGGGGTTAGATTGGAGGAGGTTCGTAGTGGTGATATTATTGTTGTTGATGGTTCTAAGTATGCTTTTATTGATGAGGTGATGGAAAAACAAGACCTTGATCCCTCCTTGTTAGAATTGAAGGCCTTGGTGAAAAAATGCAAGGTGGAGGCTTTTTTCCAAGGGGTACATGGTGCCTTTAGGTACTAAGGTAGTCTATGTGTACTATGTGTTGACGGTTTGATAGAAAAGATCCTTGATGAGCCCATAACTCTTCTTATCTTATACACCCTGGTTCTACCAAAATGTATAGAGACTTGAGGGATGTGTATTGGTGGGGACGTATGAAGAGCGATATTGCCAATTTCGTTTTTAGGTGTCATACTTGTCAAACAACTCAAAGCCTAACATCAAAGGATGGGTGGCCTAACCCATGACATTGATGTTCTAACTTGAAAGTGAAAAGAGATAAATATGGATTTTGTGGTTGGATTGCCCAAGACTAGAAAAGATTTTGATTCTTTTTGTGTTGTGATTGATAGGATGACAAAATCGGCTCATTTTCTACTAGTGATGTGATGTCAAATTACAACACATTTGGTGCCTAAAACAAGGAATTTTGTGACTTCTTAAAGCGACTCTTTAGTATTTTAACGTGTTTTTCCTTTAATCTTGTAAAAAAGTTAGGTCGGCATTATTTTGAAGAAAAGTTACAGATTTTACTAAAGCATAGGCCATAGAAGCCCTTCTACGAGTCGTAGCTCGTGCTATGAGTTGTAGGTTATGTTGTAGATGGAATCAGAGACCAAAAATTAGGAATCTGCCAAGTGAAGGTCACCCCTACTACACTATCCTACGAGTCGTAAGACACAAGATTTGCATAGGTGGACTCGTAGCAAGAATCAGAGAGCCAAAATGTTGGATAAAAAAAACTAAAGACCAAGACTACGAGACCAACAGACGAGTTATAGGTCGAGTAATAATTCAAACATATGGATCTTACCAGTCAGTAGATGATTCCAAGAACCTGATATGAGACCGTGACTATGAGTCGTAGGCCATCCTATGAGTCGTAACTATGAAATTTATCAGATGCTATCTATCTTTTCTGCATAATCTTTAGGGTTATCTTGTAAATACTATAAATAGTTTAAGTTAGGATTTTGAGGGGGAGTTCGAACAGTAGACATTTTCTCCATTACATTTTGAAGCTTTTCTTAGGTTTTAAGAGTAGATTATTCTTTTATTTAGGAATCCCATTTTGGAGATTGCCAATTTTGCTTTGTACTCATTGTTGATCGATCAAGCTTGTGGGTTTGCAACTTGTGGTGCCTATCTCCTTAGTTATTATTGGTAAAACTCTCAACTATATCTATTATGTGTATTTTGTGTGTTTTATCTTAGCCATGAGTAGCTAAACACCTAAAACTTGAGGTTGTGAGAACCATGGGTAGTTGACTCATGTGAACCTTGATTAAGGCAAAAGGCCGAAGTTGAGGGTGGCTGCAATTGGTAGCCCTGATTTGAGGCATAGATATTATGTACTTCACCTGAGGCTAAAAGACTAAGTTAAAGGTGGCCCTAATTGTGGTAAAGTAAAATTGATAAGGTGGTTAGTTGGGTAATCAAGAAAGAAATGAAAACGCATGAACCGAGTGAAACAAAAGAAGAAAAGTGCCTTTAATTGAGAAAAAGCAGCAAAAATGAGTTTGGAATCGAGGCACAGCTGAAAAAGAGAATGAAAGCACTCGAGAAAAGTTCAAAGCAAGTGAATAAGGAGGGATTGATGAAAAAAAGGTTGGATTATGAAAGTAAAAAGTGTTGGTAAACATGATTCAAGGATAGCTTTTAGTCACAACTTACCCTAAATATCGCACTAAAGCACCTTGAGCCTATGTTACAAGCCTATAATTACTAAAGTTATCCAACTCCACCCTATCACTAAGCTATAAGATGATTAGAGAGGCACACCTATGTTGTTAGTCAACATGCATTGAATTTCAATTGTGCGAGTGAGAATGCTTCCTCAGTCCCTGAATTCTAAATACTTTTGAGTAAGTATAAGGGACTTCTTTCCAGTGAGGGCATTAACACTACTTGACCAGCATATGACTATACTAGTGATTGTGGACGGTTGATGCTCCTTAGCTTATCAAAGTTGGATTGTCAGGTCTCTCATGATGTTCTTGTTTGCTCAAAAACTTGCCAACCTTGTTTTTAAAGTAGCAGTTGGGTACCTGAACCAAATGAGTTGTTGTATATGCCATTGATATAGCTGCAATGTATTTCTCTTTATATTCATAGATTGAGTCATTTCTTGAGGACAAGCAACTATTCTAAGTTGAGGGTGTTGATGTGCTATCAAATTATAGTACATTTTGTGCCTAAAACAAGGGATTTTGTGATTTCTTAAAGCAAATTTTTAGTGTTTTGATGTTCTTTTGTGTTAATCTTGCAGAAAAGATAGATTGGCATGATTTTGAAAAAAAGTTACAGATTTTGCTGAAGCATAGGGCATATAAGCCCTCCTATGAATCGTAGCTCATGCTATGAGTTGATGGTTGTGTCGTAGCAGGAATCAAAGGCCAAAATTCATGAATCTGCCAAGTGAAGGTCACCCCCATGAGACCAGCCTACGAGTCATAAGACATACTATAACTCGTATAGGTGGACTCAAAATAAGAATAAGAGAGCAAAAATGTTGACAAAAAAACTAAAGACCCAGACTATGAGACCAACATACGAGTCATAGCTTGAGCAACGACTCATACCTATGGATCATACCAGTTAGTCTAAGATGCCAAGAACCTGATATGAGACCCCAACTACAACTCGTAGGCCAACCTACGAGTCGTAATTGTAGAATTTATCAGATGCCAGTTGTCTTTTCTGCATAATTCCTAGTGTTATCTTGTAAATACTATAAATAGTTTAAGTTACATTTTTGAGGGGGAGTTCAAATAGTAGACATTTTCTCCATTATATTTTGAATATTTTCTAAGGTTTTTAGAGTAGATTATTCTTCTATTTAGGAAACACCATTTTTGCAATTGCAAATCTTGCTTTGTACTCATTGTTGATCAATCAAGCCTGTGGGTTTGCAACTTGTGCTGTCTATCTCCTTAATTGTTATTAGTGAAACTCTCAACTATGTCTATTATGTGTATTTTTTTTGTTTTATCTTAGGCATGAGTAGCTAAACAACCACAACTTGGGTTTATGGGAACCATGGGTAGTTACTCAATTATGGTGACGTTGGCGAGGAATACAACTAGGTTTTGACTTGAATTCACTATTAGTTAGTTCTAGTATTGATTTCTAGAGTATTTTATACTTTACTTTTGTTTTGTTTTTGTTATTTGATTTCTATTGTAGGGTGTACTAGATCGTATGCCCAACAGAAGGAGTCAAGGCAATCCTTCAGCTCCACTAAATTTGGAGATCCATCATCTAAGAAGAAGGATGACTCGAGTGAATGAGGACAGACGTTGAGTATGATATCCATGTGAATGAGAAAGATTAAGAAGAGAGGAGAATCTACCACCAAGGGTTAACCGACTACAACTTAGAGATTTCAATGCAAATGCTTATGGTTGGAATCAGTACCGATTAAACCCAATGGCAATAGATGTTATCAATTCTATAGTACTGCCCAAGCTACCGGCAGATGCTAAGTTCGTGGTATCAAGTGGATTGCTCCAGATGCTCCAAAACTATGTCCTATTCACAGGGATACCATCAGAGGATCCCCACCATCATCTCCAAAATGTTGTTTTCATATGTAAAAGTGTCATAGGGACACAAAATATTTCTAGTGATGCTATTGGATTGAGGGTGTTTCCATTATCACTGGCTGGCAATGCAAGTATATGGTTCTCTAAGCTTCCTCTGGGTACCATTACAAGTTATGTTGAGCTGCAGAGGATGGTCCTAGAAAGATATTTCCCAAGGTTAAAGAAGTTGAAGCTAAATGACCAAATTAATAATTTCGAGCAATTGCCTAGAGACTCTCTTAGCACTATATGGGACAAATTCACCAAATGCTTGAGGTTGGTCCGTGATCAAAAAATTGTTGATGATGATTTGGTCAAGATCTTGTTTAGAGCACTTAATGAACATAGCAAAGCTTATGACAACATAATCATAGGAGGTGTTATTCTTGATCAACTGTTTGACCTAGTTGCCGAAAGAATGGAATAAGTGGTGAAGACCAACAAAGCATGGGGACAGAGTGAGAGTGGTAATACAAAGAGTTCTTGTGTGGTTACCACAAATAGTGAGCAGCCTAAAGTGAATGAAGAGGTTATGGAGCAACTTGCTTAACTTTGGACGAGCATAGATTTAGTTTTGAAGCAAAATCAAGCTAGTCTGAAGCAATAGCTTACCAACCCCCAATTACTATTGTGTATGATGATCAATTCTTTGATGAGGATAGCTGTTATGTGAGCAACTAAGTTGCAGGTTTTCGGAGCAACCTCCAAGGGTCCAATTCAGACTATTGGAGGCAAGGTTACAGGAATCAAGGTCGAAACTTCAACCATGATGGGATGTACAAATATAATAAGGGTGGATACTATGAGAGAGAAAGAGTGCCAGACGCATAATGTAGAAGAGAGGGCTACAGGAATGGTTCTTATGTGCCACCTCACAATTGTGATGCCAGATCTAGCAATTCTAGGATCGAAGATATGTTTGAAAAGTTGTTGAAGTGAGCAGACCATCAAGATGAGACTCTAAAGGGAATGAAGACAAATATCTCAAGTATTAGTTAAAAGATAGAGTCTTATTTAGTGGCAATCAAGTAACTTAAGCAACAATTTGGACAAGTTTCTTCACAATTAAACCAACGCCAAAATAGCACCTTACTAAGCAATATGGTTCAAAACCCAAACAATGAAGGGTATTACATGGTAGTGACGATGAGGAGTGGTAAGAGCACAATAGATCCCCTTATGCCAGTTATTTTGGATAAAGTCGATAAGAAGGGTCTTGGTGGTGAAGTTGAAGTTGATGGAGAAGATCTGAAGGGTGTTGGGATGTGACAAAAAGAGATGAGGGAGCATGACAAAGTAAAATCCATCCCAAAACCTCCTCCTCCTTTCCCTCAAAGGCTCAAGAATGAAGAGGAAGGAAAGTTCAAACACTTTCTCTCGGTGTTGAAGCAACTCTCTATAAATATTTCTCTCCTAGAAGCATTAGTGAAAATGCTCGGACATGCTAAGTATATGAAGGACTTAGTCACCAAGAAATGCACTTTGAGATAAGAGTTCTCTTAAGAACTCCAACAACGTAGTGCGATTATGAGTAAATGCCTTGCTCAAAAGTAATAGGACATCAGGGCATTCACCATTCCTTGCACTATCGATGACGTTGAATTTGCAAGAGCATTATGCAACTTAGGAGCAAGCATCAATTTAATGCCTCTTTCCGTATTCAAAAAGCTTTGCCTTGGTACTGCTACCCTAACATGAATGAGGTTGCTTATGATAAATCAAACCATTAAAAAGCTAGAGGGAATCCTTTTAGATGTTCTTGTTAAAGTTGCTAAGTTCATACTTCTGACAAATTTTGTGATCGTTGACAGCGAAGTCCATTTTGAGGTGCCCATCATTTTGGGGAGACCTTTTCTGGCCACTGGAGAGTACTAGTAGATGTATATTTAGGTCACTTGCAGTTCAGGGTTAATGATGCATAAGTTGTGTTCGATATTCGCCAATCCATGAAATACCCAGATAAATGCAAAAGTGAGGTGTAGACCCTCGATGATAGTTGACAAAGGAAGATGACAAAGTCAGGCCACGATGTTAAACAAGGCGCTTCTTAGGAGGCAACCTAAGCATTTTGATGATTATTTATTTAAGACATACGGTAGTAGTAGTTGTTTTTTTAAATTAGAGGATAATGATGCAATTGTAATAATTTTGAGGAATTCTATGCTTGGGGACTTGGTTTGTAGGTAAAAAGTGGAAGAACTGAAGATCTAGAAAAATCAAGCTTGGAGCACCTCCTACTAGCAGGCCTAGGAGTCGCAGTCTTCATTAAAACTTGTAGTCATGCCTTATAGGGAGAAACGATGAGTATCTAAAGTTGGAACATACACTATGAGCCAAACTTACGATTCATAAGATCCTCTATGAGTCGTAAGTAGGTTTCGTAGTGCCCATGTATGATTCCTAAATTTTTACCAAGTATCGGGTCTGGTATGAGATCGGGACCAGTGAGTCATAGGATGACCTATGACTAGTAGTCAGAGTCTCACAGCCTTGATCTGTAGTTTTTAAAATCTGACCCGATTTGCTTATAAAAGGGGTTTAAAACTATTTTTGACCCCTAAATTCATTTTGTAAACCCTAAGTGATGATGAAAAACTCTCCCCCATCGGCCATGTCTTTTTTCCGACCAAATTTCTGACTACCCATGTTTTTGGAAAGGATTTTTGCAAGGGTATATGTTCCTAGGGTTTCAACGCAAAATTCATCTCTCTTCTCTTTGGTTCATTTCTCAATTCAATTGGTAAGATTTTTGATTATATTTCTCAAATTTTATTGATGAGTTTGTCCCTATATGAGTATAAGTTTAGTTTGATCATGTTTAATGATGCCTTACATTGATCATTAAGCTAGACTTATAATCTAGGGATTGTAGGCCTTCAAAGAATGGGGTTGTTGAGTGAACCTTGTAGAAAAGCTTGAGTAGGTGATTCAGAGTATGATATTTCTAGTGTTTGATATGTAATCTATTAATGTTACTTATGTAGGGGTCTGAATGGTTGTCGAAATTGCACCTTAGGTGGTATGGGGGTGATTGCCTATGCTTGAACATATGGGTTTGATTAAATCATTGTGAATGGTGATTGCACTTACTTGGGATATTATGGACATGTCAAGAATGATTTTAGGTTGTTGATTGCTTTCATCGTGCTTGACGTATTGTTTGAACTGGTTTTAACTCTTAGGGATAATAGTCGTTTTAGATTGCCAATGCTAATATGGAATTGATTATGGTCCATTTAGTCATGCTTTGCTCCTATTGGCATGATTAAGTTGTATTTGGTATTAAATTTGTGCTTTGTGTGGGAAATACTTAGGCATTGTGGGTGACTTCTGTGCTTAGCAATGAGGCACTAGTATGACTCATAACTTCCTATATGAGTCATAGTAGCCCTTCGTAGCAAGCATCAATCAACTGTAATATCTTCTTATTTCTTATACGAGACCTACATATGATTCGTAGTACTTGGTATGACTAGTAGGGAGGGTTCCATAAGCTTTGCTAAGTTTTGAAAATATTTCTGGAACTAGGTATGAGACTAGGTCTATGACTCATAGACCATCCTACGAGTCATAACTGTTTCTCGTATCTATGATCTAAAAGCATTTTTAATGGCATAATTGATTCTATGAGGCCAGTATATGGCTCATTTCTCACCCTACAAGATGTAACTACACTCATACCTGCATATCTCCAGTTGCATCAATGCATAGTTAATTTTTATTTGCTTTTATTTCTTGTTCTTTTCTTTGATTCCGGTGAATCAAACATCTAGAATTTACATGTTGCTTTATGGGTTGTTTGAAGATAAAATGCCTCCAAGAGACAAACGTCCTATTCAAGCTCTCCAATAGAGGTTACGAGATGAATCCTCCAACACCAAGCAATCTGAGGGCTCTGTGGAAGTCCACAGAGTCAGGCTAGACCCAGAGGCCAATAGACCCTAGACTCGAGCACTTGTAGCATAGGTGCCCATGGAAGTGAGTAGTTCCTCCCAATCTGACGGGGAGGAACAACAGGGCTACAAACATGGGTAAGATAGTAGCTTACCGCAAATGACCCCCTCATATTCCGGCTCTATGTCTGAGTCAGAAAACACTTGTCAGCCTTAACAAGAGGAGGTCTAGTCTCATCCACAGGATGACACCAGATGGTTTATTGTAGGCATGAAGGAAATTTACTACTAGGGGTTAGAGGATTAAGGGCATGGCAAGCAGGTCCGCCAATTTCATAGGAGTCCAGGTTGAACACTGCAGGACTAGATAGAGTACCTGGATTAGATGCAGTATTAGCTGAGCACGGACTACAGTTGACTACATAGAAGCTGGACAAATATTCCCCTTTTGTAGTCCGTGAGTTCTATGTGGCATACCTTGCTACACTCCAATGGGGGTTGACAAAGAGCAAAAGGCCAATTGAGCAGCCAAAGCCACGAGTGGTGACAGTCTAGGGGAGGAGAGTTGATATCTCAGAGGAGATAATCTGATGAGTGTAGTTTGGGCCTACTTATATAACACCTTAGCTCACCGTGGAGTATGATAGTTGTATTGAAAAAATGAGGACAACGATGACTGGGAAGGACATCAGGGCTAGGATGGAGCTTCTATAGTGGATCACTAGCCAGATTTGTAAGGAGGCTGTTGAGCTGACGTGGGTCACAAATCATGCAGATCCTATAGTAAAAGCCCGCCTCTCATTCCTGGCCAAGTTCTGATGGTCCATTATCCGTTGGCGTATTAAGCCAACTTTTATGGATAATGTTATCACCCTCAAGATAATAGTATTGTTGGATAGCCTTCTAGTTGGATACTCTATAGATTTGGCCCAAATCATTTCAGAGCAGATTCACGAGGTTGTAGCTTGCACAAGCACCTCACTGTCGATTCCAATTTTGATTCATCGACTATGCAGTGCAATAGGTGTTCCTATTGACCCTCACCGAGACCCTCATGTAGAGGCCACACGCACTATGGATCCCAACCTAATAAAGGATGATGAGAACCCGGTAGCCTTACATTGAGCTATCCCACCTCCTGTCCCAGAGCTATTTTCGGTGGATCCGTAGATTCCAGGTTTACCTCCATCTCCTATAGGTACTACTCCGGCTACTACAGAGCCCACAACGGAAACCGAGATTGAGTCTACATCATCCACCAGCATCCCAGCACCAGCAGTAATGACATCTTAGGTTGACCCTCTTTTCTCTGCTGTTGCTTTTCAGGCTTTATTGTGCAGGGTAGCTATAGCAGAGGGCAGGCTGCAAGAGTTATCAGCACGAGTCTGGCCCTTGATTGATCATATTGTTTGGGACGTCGAGGAGAGGATGTGGGAATTTTCCCAAGATTTAGTTGACGATAAATTCGAGCGGTTGATGCACTGGTCGATGCGTTCAAGGATAGATTCTAGAAGAGGGTGCTAGGCTTACCGATATAAGTGCAGTGACTGATGAGTAGCCAAGTTCGATGTAACACTCTGTATCTTACATATTAGTACTATGCAATTGGAACGTGATATGGCTTTTCAAATAAGCGCCAATATTTAAAAGTGCTTGAATCTCAAATTAGAGGACGATATGTTTGTCTAACATTGAAGAGGGCCGAGGGTAAATAAATTTGAATTCAAATTGAGGAAATCATGACCTTAAATGAAGTTAGACAAGTAAGGTGGTTGTAGGACTTAGGAAGCTAACAGGTGAGTCACCTACTTGCTTAGCTTAAATTTTGCTAGCTAAACGGAGTTGAGGCCCGACGTCGAATTTGTCCAAGTTTGATTATGAAAAAAGTCCATGTTAAGGGTGTAACTTTAGCCCATATTTTAGCATCATAAATGCACTATCTTCTCAGACCAAGAATAATAGAGAAAGGAACCAAGTACAACAAAACTCACTTGGTGAATTGGGCCAAAACTAAGGAGAAAAGGGAAAAGTGGGCAGCCAAGGCCCAACCAATTTGAACCCAATAAGGCCAAGTGAAAAGGGCACGAAGCTGCATCACCAGCTTAATAAAGTATGTATAAAAATGCATTAGTAGGTCAACCAAAGTCCCCCTTTAAAAAGGGTATAAAATAGCTCCCATAAACCATTTTAACTTGAACAAAAAAATCAGATTGTTTTGCAAGTTGTCTCTCAACTCTTTCTTGACTTTACGAGCAGACATAAGAGACTTTCTAGGTTTTTTGTGGAGCTCTACACCTTGAGGGTAAAGGTAAATAAGAATACTTATGTGTTTAGTATAATTTTCTTATGTAAAACAAGAGGATAACGTGATTATACCTTTGCTAAAATTGTTGGACAACATGTGTTCCAAAAGTTGTTGTACATTTTTCTTGTTTATTTGGAAGATTTTCTATTTTTGGTTGGATTGATTATGAAGGGAGGCTACTGTTATTAATGTGTATTGGTTCCATAATGATGTATAAAGGCTACTACATCATTTTTACAGTCCGCAAAAGTGAGTTCTTGTGTGATATCCTAATTGTGCACGTAATAGGAGCTTGTGGGTTGTTTGATTGAGGACTATGGTCTCACGTCCTCCACCTATTTTGAGGATTATTTTTGAACTATTTTAGGACTAGATTTATTTGTATATATGGTGGGTACAGCTTGGTTAAAGTTGGAACAGGTTTAGAATTGTCGACGTCAAATGTAGCGAAGGGATGTAACATTATGCCGCCTATTTGTATGTTGCGTAGAATTCTTATATGTTTGTGCTTTGTGGGCTATTGTAAGATTTTTATAGCACTAAAACAGTCTACACATGATATGTATATTAGAATGTATATTAGAAAATACGATTAGGGGCAGAAAGGTTGAAAGAATACGCTCAGATTTATAATTATCTGCTTGCTGCCTATATGTTGGTTTTTTATGAGATTGGGCTGCTAAGATGTATCTATTGACTGCTAATGCTAGTTTTATCACTTATTATATTGTATATACATATTTGGATGAAGGGAAAGTTATCTTGAGGTAATAGTGAGGTCGTATAGCGAGATATGTAAGGCTACTTGATTTCGTATTATTTGACATAAAATATAGATCCCTCCTTAGCACATAAATGCACTTACCAACTCCGACACAACTATTAACCATGTCTCAACTCTTTCACATATTCATATGCTCCCATACATAGTCACCTTTCAAATCTTCATACATATTGGATACCAAGATACACGAGTTCGTTCTACTAAATAAAGTTCATGTGTTGTTCGACCTCCTATGCATTTCATTATTTGTGTAACCTACTCCTTTCATTATGGTGTTGTATTTTGTGATTATTTACATGTTATATATTGTATCTATAGTCCTACAGCTCTAATATTATGACCACCCAAAGAATCATCTCAAAAGTAATTGAAAGATAAAGTATACTACCTATTGATGGGTGGTAACTCAAGGGGTGGAAGAATCACCTAGCCAGGGTCGATCCTATCATGGGGGGTAGCTCAAGGGGTGAAAGGAAAAGTCTAGCCAGGCATGATCTCAATATCGATTTACCTCTGATCAGCTAATCATTTGTATTGCATGTTGTGCGCAGATTCTACAGTAAAGGTAAAGTAATAAAAAGAACATAAAATACATGATCCCACAATATGACTAAAGGTGGTCTCTTATCCTACACCAATTCATAGTTTTATTTGAGTTGTTACGTCATATACAGTATTTCCTGCCTTATATATTCAATATATTATCTCATATGGACGTCCCTTATGGGGGACCTGTATTTCATGCTATAGGTACAGGTGCTAGTAGATCTCCCTAGTAGGAGTACAAGATATCCAACTGTTATTACCAAGCTCCAGGTTGCTTTGGAGCTTTGTGTGTCTAGACCTTATATGTTTTTATTGTATAGTTTGTCAAGACATGGCCTGTCCCGACCCTTATTAGATACTTTTCCTTATCTAGAGGCTTTGTAGACTTTGTAAATTAAATTGTGGTCGTGTCTCCTACTTTAGACAATGTGGCCCCTATGGCCTAGATATATGCATTTCCTTTTGGCTTATTATTACTGTTTACTTTCTCAAAGGCCTGTGGAACATAGAAAACCCTTATAATTTGTATAGAAAGCGCGAGGATATAGGTTGGTTCTCCTGAACCTTATCGGTAATGAATGCTAGTCCTCTTTAATAGGACTTTGGGCGTGATATTCAAGGCTCACTTGTTGCAGCTATTAGCAGCCCCTGTTCCAGCATCAGAGGTAGCACCAGTAGGTGATGAGGCATTTGATTGTCTCATCGACCATCTAGACACCCGAGGGAAGAGGGCCCTTGAGTATGCTGATCTAGAGCTGACCTCGAAGAGGCCGAGACCTACGGAGGAGAAGCCCATACCTAAGGAGGTGGTGCAAGACACACTTTTGTATGTGGCTATTCAAAGAGAGAGAATAAAGCACACCCCACCTGGAGAGGGTACTTCAGCAGAGGAGGAGAGGCAGACTCAGGACCCCATAGACTAGCCCGAGATTAGTGTATGAGCATTATAATGTTTGACCACTTTTCACCCCAACTCTTACTTTTCTTTATGGATACTCTATTCGTTTGTTAGACAATATTGTTTTAATTTTAGTTTTTATGGATGTTCTTGTTGGATAATATTTTTATGTTAGTTTTGGATATTAGTTTTGTTAACTGTTAGTTTTGAATGCATATATATCTATGTTATGTTTTTGTATGTTTTTCTTTTCTTTGTGTTGTTACTTTGAGGACAAAGTATCCTATTTTGGTGGGGTGGTGGAAGTTATGCATTAAGGTGAAGTTTGGGTAGCCTCAAGTCCATAACTTCCCCTAATTTTGATCCTAAGGGTTTCTTGCCCGTGCTTCTTTCTCCTTGTGGATGTTTATTTTCTGTTGAACCGGAATGTATAAGTAGTACAGATAATAGGTAAATTCATAGTAGTAATTATCTATTAGCATATACATTATTATTAGAGTTGTTTCAATATTTTGATAAAAAATTGGGTACCCTCAAAATATTTTGAGGTTGTGAGTATTGATGCATTCATACATTTTGGGTATTTGGCAATGTTTGTTCTGATCTTGTGAAGGTAAGCTAAGACTGAGAGCTTGACCTGTGAGTCTATACTTGATTGTGGATACAATTGCCATGTGTGCTATGAGATTATTTTGCTGCATTCATGCATCTTGTATATACACAAAACTTTCCTTATTACTCTAAAAGTTGTTTTGGTGGATATGAAAAGGATCTTAGGCCTTTGTTTTTTGAGTGAAACCCTTTTTAGCCTAAAATAACCCGCTAGTTAAGTGAGATAATCCCCTTTCCAGAATTTTGAGCTTATCATGTAATCATTCTTTCTTGATATCTTACTAGATCAAATTTGTCTAATGAAATACCTTGATATTTTCCCTGTTCTATCCTTGAACAACCGGTTAAGATCACATTTAGGGCTGAAGATTATGTAATAGTGTACATTTATCACTTGGTGAAGTTGTATGGGGTTCTTTTCTAAATCATATTGGATCATGGGGCACAGTTCACTTCTCATTTTTGGAGATCTTTCCAAAAGGGTATTAGTACTAGAATTAAGCCTTCTACGACCTTCCACCCTCGAACGGATGGCCACGCAGAGAGGACCATCCAAACCCATAAGGATATGGTTAGAGCATGTGTGTTGGAGTTTAATGGTAGTTGGGATGATCATCTTCTGTTGATTGAGTTTGCCTACAACAATAGCTATCATTCTAGCATTGGTATGGCTCTATTAGAGGCTCTTCATGGTAGATGTTGTAGATCATCAGTTGGGTAGTTTAAGTTTGGTGAGATAGCTTTGTTGGGACTAAATATATTTATGAAGGCTCTTGAGAAGGTTGGGATGATTAGAGAAAGGTTAAAGAAAGCCCAAAGTCGCCAAAAGTCCTATGCCGATGTGAGAAGAAGGGATCTTGAATTCCAAGTTGGTGATTGGGTTTATTTAAAGGTGTCACCCATGTAGGGTATGGTCCATTATGGTAAGAAGGTCAAATTGAGACCAAGGTATGTTGGTCCTTATGAGGTCATAAGGAGGGTTCGAAAGGTAGCTTACGAGTTGAGGTTGCCTAGTGAGATGGAATTGGTTCATCCGATGTTTTATGTGTCCATGTTGAGGAAATGTATGAATGATCCGAATGCCATTGTGCCTATTGATGTGGTAGGGGTGTTTAGGATAACATGACTTATGAGGAGGTTATGGTTTAGATTTTTGATAGGCAAGTGAAGATATTGAGGAACAAGGAGGTGACATCCGTTAAGGTCATTTGGATGAACTAACAAGTCAAAAGTGCTACATAGTAGGCCAAAGCAGATATGCAAAAGCAGTATCCTTTTATCTTTTTCACTCCACCCAAGTGTAAGGTACTAATTCTAAGTCCATTATGTTATTTCAAGTCTTATGTTTCATCCCCTATGTCGTTCATATGCATTCATGTTTAAGTTGGCAAATTTATGATGATCTTACACTTATGTTGAGATTTTGAAAATGGCATTTTAAATGTAATATTGCATTCTTGTTGGGATTGATTTATTTATGATCACTCTTATCTTGTATATCTCTTTTACATTCGAGGACAAATGTTCCCAAGGAGGATATATTGAAAGAGCCTCAAAAAGTACCCAAAAATGTGCCTCGAAAGTGCTCAAAATCGTAATTTTCATATATCTCTAAATCTGTGTGCGATATCAAAAATCTAACTTCATATTCTTGTTCATGGGGTCAAACTTAGTGGAATAGTGTCTAACACCGATTTAATATAGAAAGGTTAGTAATTATGAAATTTTAAGAATGCAATTTCTATTGGCAAATTCGCTTATCTTCTGCGATGCGCCTCAGTACAAAAAGTGGCCTTTTTTTAACTCGGTCCAAGACTTTTAAGTCTTGGGACTAGGTGTTCCCAAATGTGTATATACCTATACTTAGCCATATTTTACCCCCATATCATCCTAAGCATTCCCCAATATTCACTCAAACACTTAGTCATATTTTTCACTCCTAAATTCAAGTCTCAAAACTTCTTCCGGATCTAATGATTTCCTTCAAGCTTCAAGTCTGCATTTTTAATCTTCACCAAGAGTTTCTCCGAAGCTAAGGTATGTGGGTTTCCTTCATGGGTTCCTTTCACCCATTATACCCAAGATCTTTTTTACTCAAAAATTGCATGATTTGAAGGTGATTTATTCATGGGTCTTATCTATCATGAAAATCACCCACACTATGTTGCATCTATGAAATTGACTATTTTGCTATGTTTGGAGCTATAAATCTAAGGTCTATGGTGAGGATTGATGAATGATCCTGTTTTATATTGTTTTAAGGTGTTACCAATTATTTATTGATAGCTTTACACTGATTTTTATAGTCTGATTTCACTCTTAAATTATATGATTTTACACTAGCATTGCACACTCTCGAAGTGTTTAATAAAATATCCAATTATGATTTCTTGAGGAATTGAAGGTTAAAAGCATGAGATATGATATGATTGATGTTATGATGATGGAAAGAGCTTGTCCATATGATATATTCTATATAAAGAGTTGTATTAGACCATATCCGATCCAAGGGGACTAAGAGCCCGGGTAACCTAGTTGAGGGGTTAGACCTCAAACACCAGGGTGGTAGGTGAGATTGCCACTAACCTAGTTGAGGGGTTTGTACCTCACACACCAAGGTATTGGTGATATCATCATCAACCTAGTTGAGGTGTTTGTACCTCATAAACCAGGGTGATAGGTAAGATCATAATCAACCTACCAAGGGGTTTGTACTTTGGAAATCTAGATTAGCCTCTTCTACACATATGATATCCTATATAAGCATAAGTTACTTAAGCATATTTTACCTAAGCATTGATCATACATGCCATATTGTTATATTATGCCTATTGCCTATAATTATGAATTTCGATTATGATTCCTATCTCTTGTTGCATTGCATCCTGCATACTTAGTACATTCAAAAGTACTAATGAATACTCTTTCCTACATGATATTACCATGTAGGAACTAGAGCCCATGTTTATCCTCATCCTCCTCCATGTGGCTAGTTCGATAGTACTCAAGTTAGTGGTGAGTCCTCCATTTTGGGGATGCTTATCTATGTTTCTCTTATAATGTATTGAGACACTCTTTTTTATATTCTATTTTGACTATGAGGGTGCACCTGGTTGCTTTGTCTTGGCCTCTGCTCTTATCTATGTAGTAGAAGGGTTTGTTGGACATGCTATGTATCTATGATATGAGCTTTGACTCTTTGTTTCTTGACTATGATGTTATGCAAGCTTTCCCCTTAGTCCTTTTGCCCCTATTCTTATTTTTTATGTCTTTTATATGATTCCTCGACCAATGATGTGTAATGATAACTCAAGAGGCTTAATTGGAGTTCCTTCAGGTTCCCCATTCACCGTGTCACGTCTAGGACCTAGGTTTGGGTGGTGACAAAAGAGGTTGTATTCGTTAAAGTGCTATGGAAAAACCAACTATTTGAAAGCGCTACTTGGGAGTCCTAAGCAAACATGATGACATGATACCCTTGCCTGTTTCCTTATATTCAAGCCTATGGTACATAATATGATCTATTTTTCCAAAGTTCTCACAGATACGTATCTCTTAATAAGTGGCATGCATACATGCATGAACATAAAACTATTTTTGAATGATATTTGAGCATAAGTTTGATGATTTAATAAAAATGATGATTAAGTTGCATTTTTTATTTATGTTATAATATTGATCATTTTTCCACTTGAAATGCCCCAAAAATGTGCTTCAAAATGTCCATAATAGTAATTTCTATACATCTTAAAATCTGTGCATAACATTAAAATTTGACTTCATATTCTTAATTAGGGGGCAAAATTGAGTGGGGAATGGGTATAACCCGGATTTTAGAAGACACATAGTAAAAGTAGCTTTTGCTAATTTTTTCGTGGGATAGGGTTTGTCTGCGCCCTAACCAAGACGCATCAGGGGTGCAGACTAGTGTTAGTTACTTATCCGCATTTGGTCTGCGTTAAGGACTGGATGCGGACCAATGTAATATTTTCTCTAATTTTCTTATTCCATCTAAGGGTGATTTGGGGTAATAGCCCCATATGCCCATTTAAACGTAAAATCTCCCATAATTAGCCATTTTTCAACTCTATATTACTCAAGACCATCTAAAAAATCTCTCCAAGACTTAACCAAATTTCTTATTCCAAATTCAATCATTTTAAGCTTAACTTTAGGACTCAAGGATTCACTTGAAGCTCTAAGTTTCCTTCAAGCTTATCTAAAGAAAACACAAGTTTGAGGTATGTGGGTTTTATCCATTGGGTCCTTTCACCCATAGAGGCCAACCTTCTCTTTTCATGAATATTTGCAGGTTTTTAAATTGTATTACTTATGGGTATCTTTTATTATGAAATATGAGCATGAATTATATTGGGGTTTTATCAAAGTATTGTTGATTATGCATGAGCATCTATTTTAAGCTTACAGTATGAGTTGACTTTTGTCTTTTGAGACTATGCATGTTTTGAGCTATGAAACTATGATCTATTTTGAGTCCTGATGATGGATTTCAAGGTACCCTACTATATGTAGGTGAGTTGATTTGCATTAAGTTTACTCATCTTTCTTCACTCATGAATTGCATGATTTTGAACAAGTATCATTAACCAACCATGTGTTTGGTAAAATGTCAAATCAAGAATTCTCAAGTTATTGAGGATCTATTTCATGATTTACAACTCAAGTGACTATGTGATGATTAAGGGATTTCAAGTATGTATTGAATTCATGAAAATTATCTATGATTCTACAAGTTACAAGTTACAAGCAAAGCCCTGATTAAAGGTTTTACCTCTTGTGAGCCATTCATGTTAAAGCAAGGATCATGTATAATTATGATCTACTCTCATGTTATCATGGTTGGTTTCCTTGCTAAGTAGGCCACACCTAATTGAGGGGGTGTCATTCCTCGGTCACCTAATCGAGGGGGTGCTATGCCTCGGTCACCTAATCGAGGGGGTGCCATGCCTCGGTCACCTTGTTGTGGGGGTGCCACGCCTTACTCACCTTGTCAAGGGGATGTCATGCCTCGATCACCTTGTCGAGGTGTTTCATGCCTCAGATTCCAAGTGGTAGCTGCTCAATCTATATTGGTTGTGGTTTGTTCCTACGCATGTATTATATACTATGCAAGTTGAATGATTTACAAGCATGTTTTACTTCAAGCATTGATCCTGCATGCCATATTGAGATTATACTTATCTATTTACAATGATTATGCATTTTGACCACATTGCCTTATGTTTTATTGTATTGCATGCATATACTTAGTATATTCAAATGTACTAATGTATACTCTATGCCTACATAATATTACCATGTAGGGACTGGAGTACCTTTTGACCATCGTCCACTTGGGTAGTTCAGTACTACCGAGATAAGCTTTGGGGAGTCCTCAAGTTCGAGGAAACTATCCATGTTACTCTTGCTATTTTGAGACTTCTTTATGTTGAACATTGTTACTATGAGGGTGATCCCAGAAAGTGTCTTGGCCCCAGCTCCATTCTATGTTAGTTGTGTTATTTGATATTATGATGTACTTATGCTATGAGATTGACTCTTTTATGTTTTATGAATATCAAGACTTTCCCTTCGTCCCGTTTCCCTTTTTTTAATATCATGTGATATTTATTTTGCTTCTGTGACCAAGGATGTGTGAATGATATGTTAAGAGGCTTGTTTGGGGTCCCTTCGGGTTTCCCATTTGCCGTGTCATGTCTAGGCCCTAGGCTTCGGTCATGACAAACTTGGTAACAGAGCACTAGGTTATTAATGGTCCTTGGAATCCAACACACATCATTGATTAGAGTTCTATTCCAAGATGTGAAGTGCGCCATAATTATGAATGGGAGACTTTGAGGTGTTTTAGGTAATGTTTCACTTCTTCATGGTCTATATTATGCTTTAGGTGTAAGACAAGGCTTTATCCCCTTAATGAATGCTCTTTGCTCTTCTAGATCATGCCATGACAAAGTGGAAGACAAAGGAGGGGTTGTGCATCCATAGGGGAATTCGGCTTATCCGGCTCCCAAGCACCTTAAAAAGAAGAGGCTACTCAAGTTGAATTCTTATATACCATCACAATGTTAGCCTATGCTATGACCAACCAATAGAATGGAGGGGCCCAAGACCCTCATATTCACACTTCGGCCTCAAGAGTGAGGGACTTCACTATGATAAACCCTTAGAGTTTCATGGGTCCAAGACAAAGGAAGATCCCCAAAATTCATTGATAAGGTGTAGAAGGTACTATCCATTATGGGTGCAAATTCATAGGCGAAGGCAAATCTAGCGGCCTACGAACTGAAAGGTGTGGCTCAAATTTGGTTTGTGCAATGGAGGGTGGAGAGGGGAAATCATGATGCTATTCCTTGGGAGGAGTTCAAACCCGCCTTCCTCAATCCGTTTTTCCTTATTAAGTTGAAAAAGGATAAAAGGACAGAGTTCATAAATCTTAAGCAAGGTTCCACATATGTGAGGGAGTACACCCTCAAGTTTAATAAGCTCTCCAAGTATGCTCCTTAATTGGTCGCGGAACCTAGATCAAGGATGAATATGTTTATGTCGGGGTTATTTGATTTGTAAATGAAGAGTATCATACCACGATGTTTGTAAGTGACATGGATTTATCCTGTATCATAACATATGCCGAACAACTTGAGGTGGAGAAGCTTTGGAAGTGGGGAAGTGAGGAGTCCAAGAGGGCTCAATTTTATATTGGCTTCCAAGGTCAAGAGTCCTCCAATGCTTCAAATAAGAGATTGGCTGTTGATGGGGTGTCTAACCTAAGGCGTCAAGATGGCTATGGTGGGACGACTAATCCAAAGTGTTAAAGGTGTGGGAGGAACCATGGTGGTCCATGCTTGAGGAAAACCAATGCTTATTATGGTTGTAGTGAAGTGAGTCACAAGCCTATTAATTGTCCTTATGCTCGAAAAGGGGAAAAGGTGGTTGACCTCAAAAATAAGGTGGTCATGTTGATCTAGGGGCTCAAGGTGGCCAATAATGGGGTGCTCCACGACATAATCGGTTCTATGCCCTTCAAATGAGGCAAGGAGGGGATGAGGTACCCAATGTTGTTATAGATATGTTAAAGGTCTTTGATTTTGATATGTACGCATTTATAGATGCAGATATCACAATTTGTTTCATAATACTTCTTGTTGCTAATAGGCTTCATGTGTCCTGAAATTTTATGTGAGCCTTTCGGTGTCTATTCCCATTGATGAGTCTATTGTTGCTAGGAAAGTCTATAGGGGTTGTTCTGTGTCCTTGTTGCATAAAGTCTTATCTTGTGACTTTTTTAACAAAGCATAGTGGGATTTGAGATCTTGGGGTGGATTGGTTACATGCATATCATGCTTCTATTGATTGGAGAGCTCTAAAGTTAGACTCCAATTCCTTAATGAGTTTGTTCTCTAATGGGAAAGTTGTGAAGTGGTAGTTAGGGTAGATTCATGTCGTGCCCTAAAATCCCATTAAGGCGGGCTAGCACCCATTGTCGATAAGGCTCGGGAGAACCAACATATAACCATGCATATTCTATGAACGTTATAAGGGGTTTCCATATTAAACATGCATTCAAGACAGTAGACGATAATAACAAGTCAAAAGAAAATGCATATGACTAGGCCATTGGAGCCATATGTCTAAAGTACGAGACATACCACACTTTACGTTGCCTATAAACCCTCTAGATAAGGAACAAAATTTGATAAGCGTTAGGACAGGCCCCGTCTCATGACTAATTGTACAACACAAAAGTATAAGCTCTATACACATATAAAGCCCCGAAGCAACCTGGAACTCAATAGCAGCAAATGGATATGCTGTTCTCCTACTAGGGAGATCTACTAGTGCCTGTACTTGCAACATGAAATGCAAGTACCCCGTAAGGGACGCTAGTATGAGATAATGTACTGAATATGTAAGGCAGGAAGTACTGTTCATGAAAGAAGATCTCAAATGAATCCATAAACTAGTGTAAGAATAAGAGACCACCTTTAGTAATATTGTGGAGCAATATACTTTATGTCCTTTTTATTACTTTTCCTTTCTTTACTGTATAATCTATGTACAATATGTAATGCAAATAACTAGTTGATCAATGGTAAATCAATATCGTGATCGACTCATTCTAGGCTATCCTTTCACCCCTAGCATACCCCATGCAATCGAATTGACTCATGATAGGTGATTCTTCCACCCCTGGGCTACTACTCATCAATAAGCAACTTACTTTATATTTTAATTACTTTTGAGATGATTCTTTTGGGTGGTCATAATATTAGACCTGTAGGACGACAGAGATAGCATGTGACATGTAAAGAACTATACAGGACAATACCACAATGAAAAGAGTAGGTTACACAAACAATAAAATGGGTAAGAGATGAAACAACTCATGAACTTTATTTAGCAACAAGAACCCATGTATCTTGGTATCCAAGTATATATGCTATTTTGAAAATGACTATGTATGAGATAATATGAACATGTGAAAAGGTGAAGACACGTTTATTAGTCATGTCGGAGTTGGTAAGTGCCTTTATGTACCAAAGAAGGACCTAGGCTTCATGCCAAATAATATGAAATTATGTAGCCTTACATACCTCATTGTACAACCTTATTATTACATTAAATTAACCTCCTTTTCCCCTAAATACGTATCTATGATAGAGTAGGTGATAAAACTAGCATTAGCGGCTAATAAATACATCTTGGCAATCGAATCTCATACACAATAACACGTGGACAGCAAACTTGTAATCATCAATGCAAGAGTATTCTTTCAACAATTCCATCTATAATCCTATTTTCTAAAACACACTATCATATATATGTCAAGTTCCATATTGTTTTAGTCCCATAGCACACAAAAATCCATAAAGCACAACATATAACAATTCTACGCGACACACAAGTATTCAACATAGCATTGTACCTTTTCTCTAAATTTCAACGTCAATAACCCCAAACCTGTTCAAACTATAACCAAACCATTCCCACTATATTTACACATAAAAAAACTCCAAAAACATTCCAAAAATAGTCCTTAAATTGTATGGAGGACATGAGTCAATAGTCCTATATTGATCAGCCCACAATTTTTACTAACAATAACTAAAACTCGATTGTTTATGCAGAATAAAATAGTACAGAAACCTTTCTACATCATTACCAAACTAAAAATCATTAATAACAACAACCTACCTTTATAATGAATCCAACCAAGAAGACAAAAGCTCCCAAATAAACAAAAAAGGTGTACAACAATCTTTTGAACACATGCTGTCAAAAATTTCAGCACAAGTATAACCATCCTAGTCTCTTGTTTTTCATGAAGAAACCATACTAAATACACAGTTATCTTAACTTACCTTCACCTTCAAGGTTGAGGTCCTCTTTAGGAACACTAGTAGTCTCTTGTGGTTGCTTTGTAAAGTCAAGAAAGAGTTGAGAAAAAACTTGGGAAAGCTGATTTTTTGTCTATGTTAAATGACTTGAAGTGTCTAGTTTGTAACCCTTTTAAAGGGAAATTCTTGGACAACTATCTCTTGAGATTGTGACCAAATTTTATTAAGGTCTTGATGCAGCAACTTAGACCTTTCACTTGGTCCTAAATGGGTCTTGATTTGTTGGGCCGTGACTGCCCACTTTTTTTCTTTATCCTTACTTAGTTTGGATGCATGTCATCAAGTGACTTGTGATGTACTTGGGCCCTTTTATTATTCGCCTTGGGCTATAGATATTATCCATTTATGATGCTAAAATAGAGTCTAAAGTTACACCCTTAATACGGAATTTATTTATTATCAGACTTGGACAGATATGGTGTCGAGCCTGTTCTCTGTCTATCTAGCCTATTTAAGCTAAGCATGTAGGTAACTCAACTTCTTGCTTCCTAAGTCCTACAAGAACCTAATTTATTTCACTTTGTTTAAGTCTATGATCTTCTTAGTTTGACTTAAAACTTATATGCACTCACTCATCTTAAGCGTTAGACGTACACATAACCCTCTAAGCTAAAGTTCAAGCACTTTTGAAAATAGTTACTGATTTGACCAAACCATATCATATTCTATTTGCATAAGAATAGTACATGTAAGATGTGGGGTGTTACATGCGCACCCCCTTATGAACACTCATCTCGAATGTGAGCATAATTGGATTGCTTAACTAAGGTTAAACCTTTACTTAAATGAACTTTTGATAACACAACAAGTGTTCAAACACACATACTTATTAATGCCCCAAAGCATGTTGTACTTCCTCTTTATCTTCAAATAAATAAGGGTACTTGGATCTCATCGCTTCCCTAGCCTCCCATGTTATCTTTTCTGCTTCCTAGTTCCTCCAAAGTACCTTTACTAAAGTTATTTCTTTATTCCTTAACTTTGTAACTTGACAATCTAGAATAGAAATTGGTACCTCATCATAGGTGAGATCTTTTGTGACCTGTACATCTTTGGTAGGAGTGATACAAGATGGGTCACCTATGCATTTTCCAAGCATTGAGACATAAAAAACTGGATGAACCATTGGAAGTTCTTTGGGTAGCTCTTCTTCATATGCAACCTACCTGAACCAGTTAAAAATTTTATGGCCCTATGTAATGTGGTTCAATTTTCCTTTCTTACCAAGTACCTTTAAGAATACCCAATCCCCTACTGAAAATTATAGTCCTTTCTTTCTAGCATCCACATATGATTTGTGATGACTCTAGGCTATTTCTAGCAATTGTTTTATTATCCTAACTTTTTCCATGGATTGTTGTACTAGATTTAGCCTAAGCATGGTGGTTTCACCTACTTTGAATCATTCGATTGGCGACCTACATTTTCTTCTATAGAAAGGTTCATAAGGTGCCATCTTAATGGTTGAATGGTAGCTATAATTATAGTCAAATTCAATAAGTGGCAAATGGTCCACCCAAATACCCATGAAGTCTAATGCATAAGCCCGCAATATATCTTCAAATGTTTGAATAGTGCATTCTGCTTGATCGTCTGTTTGAGGGTGGGAAGCTATACTCAAATTCATCTGTGTCCTTAAACTCTTCAGGAAGGATTTCCAAAACTTTGCGATGAATTGAGATCCCCAATATGATATAATAGATATTGGGACCCATGTAGCTTAACTACCTCTTTGAGGTATAATGATACATACTCTTCAGATGTATAACTACTCTTAACCGGTAAGAAGTGTGCTGACTTTGTGAGTCCATCAACTATTACCCATATGGAGTCAAACCTTTAAAATGAGCGAGGCACCCAATAATAAAATCCATATTAATCATATCCCATTTCCATGTTGAAAGCTCTATACATTACATATAACCTCCTGACTTTTGGTGCTCTACTTTGACTTGCTGGCAATTTAGATAATGTACAACAAATTTTGCAATGCCCTTTTGAATGCCTCCCCACCAAAGTATTTCCTTTAGGTCATGATACATCTTAGTTGATACTAGATGGATAGAATAACTTGAATGATGGGATTCTTCAACTATCCTCCTTCTTAGCCTATTAATACCAGACACACAATCCATTTTGGCAACAAAGAAGTCTATTTTGTGTAAGTTCAAAGCCCTTGATTGTACCATGACCTACCTTTTCCTTAAGACATCATAAAATAGGATCCTCAAACTATTTTTCCTTTACCTCTATTGCCAATGAAGACTCCGCAGCGCTATGTATAATAACCCCTTCCATTGGCTTTTCAAGAAGGCAAACTGCTAAATTGGCTAGTTGACGTAGATCCTTACCATACCTTGATTTTCCATGGTCTAGTCACTAATATTAATGATTGTCTTATGACTCAGAGCATCGGCTATCGTATTTGCTTTCCCAAGATAGTATAGTATATCAATATCGTAATCCTTTATTAGCTAGCCATCTCTGCTGCCTTAAATTTAGGTCTTTCTGCTTAAAGATGTACTGGAAACTCTTATGATTGGTATATATATCAACGTAAACTCCATACAAATAGGGTCACCATATTTTTAAAGCAAACACAACCGCTGCTAGTTCAAGGTTATGTGTTGGGTAGTTTTTCTCATGTGGTCGTAGTGGTCGAGGCATATACAATTACCCTACAATGTTGTGTCACTACAGACCCTAAGCCAACTCTTGAACCATCGCAATACACTGCATACCCCTCGATGCCTTTCAAAAGTACAAGCATAGATGCACAAGTTAGCTTATGTTTCAGCTCTTAGAAGCTCCTTTCGTATACATCGCTCAATTGGAAACTAGTTATCTTATGTTTCAACTTTGTTAGATGTGCAGAAAATGAAGAAAAACCTTCAACAAGCCTTTTGTAATAACCTGCCAACCCTAGGAAGTTTCAAACTTCCTTGGGTGTTGTTGGCCTTGTCCAATCTTGCACAACCTCTATATTTTCTGAATCAACCATTATTTCTTCATCGGACACAATATGACCTAAGCATGCCACTGATTTCAACAAAAATTCACTTTTAGAAAACTTAGCATTCAACTACAGATCATAAAGAACCTGTAATACTTGTCATTAGTGATTTGCATAGTCGTATTCTAATCTTGAATACACCAAAATATCATCTATAAATACTATCACAAATATATCCATGAATCGCTTGAATACCCTGCTCATTAAATCTATAAAAATTAATAGTGCATTTGTTAGGCCAAATGACATAACAGAAATTCAAAGTGACCATAGTGTGTCTTGAAAGTTGTCTTGGCTATATCTTTCTACTTCGCCCTCACTTGGTAATAACCTGATCTCAAATCAATATTTGAAAAGCATCAAATAAATTATCAATCCTCGGGAGGGTGTACTTGTTCTTAATTGTCACCCTATTCAATTGTAGGTAGTCAATACATATTCTCAAGGTGCCACCCTCTTTACGAACTAATAACACAGGTGCACCACAAGGGGACACATTAGGTCTTATAAAACCCTTCACCAATAAGTCTTTTAATTACTCCTCTAATTCACATAATTCTGCTAGGGCTATTCTATATGTAGGGATGGAAATAGGTTGAGTGCCTTGAAGTAAGTCAACACCAAAATTTACTTGTTCTAGTGGTAAACCTAGAAGATCTTCAGGGAACACATCAAAAAATTCATTCACTACTGGAAATGATTGAAAAGTTGGTGATTCTACCTCTATATCCCTCACTCTAACTAGATGACACATATATATCTTGGATATTATCTTTCTTTCCTTAAAATAAGAGATAAACTTAACCTTTGGTGCCCCAATATTGCCTTCCTATTCAAAAACTGCCTCATTTGGAAAGTGAAAGTACGCTCTCTTAGCTCGGCAATCCATGGTGGCATAGTAAGAAGCTAACCAATCCATACCCATTATAACATCAAATTCCACCATTTTTAGCTACATAAGGTCAGCCAATGTGTCACGATCACAAAAAGTTACTAAACAGTCATAATAAATACTTCTTGCTATAATAGATTCACTGGTTGGTGTAGATACTTCAAATGATTTGTTCAATAATTTGAGTGTTCTCTTAAGCTTTCCCACAACTAGTGGAGCGATATATGATAATGTAGAATCAGGATCAACTAATGCATATACATTGTTTGAAAAGACGAACAATGTACCTGTGATCACATTGGGTAAAGCTTCTAAATTTTGCCGACTCCCCAAAGCATAAGTGCGATTCTAGACTCCACTTGAACTAGCTACCCCTCTAACACCTCTACCACGACCTGCAGGTACTTGCTGACCCAACATAATGGAGGAACTGATGATGAAGATGCAAAAACTGACCTAGTAGGTTGTACTATATCACACATGCATCTTCTCAGGTAATCTCTCATCATTTTGTTACACACAACACAAATTCCGCCCCAAAATTGCCTCAGGAACCTTCCGGAATGAGCTAGAATGCCCTGGAATTCTCTAGAATTCCTTAGAATTGTTTGGAGCTTGTAAGAACACCCTAGAGGCTTCTAGAACACTCTAGGCTAGGCTAGAGTAATCTTAACTTTGTAAATATTGAAGATATTTCTTAGGAAGTTTCTAGGCCAAGAATTGTGGCCATTGGATCAAAACGATCCCAACCGTCCATTTAGAGTAGTGGCAAGTATAAATAGCCCTTAGGCTATTCCTTTTAGGCATCCACAAATCAAGTAAGCCTTCAAACATTGTAAAAGTATCCAAGTTCTCTTAATAAAAGAGTTCTTTCTTACTCCAAATATCCAAGTTCCTTCGTAAAGTTTTCTTAAGCTTAGTCTTTCTAAGTCTTGCTAAGCTTCGGGAGTTAGGCT